>VXCM01005091.1:50474-70352 GCA_014773175.1 Lucifuga dentata
CCCTCTCTCTCTCTCTCTCTCTCTCTCTCACACACACACAACAACAAAGCACGAGACATGTCATACATCAGCTCATAACGAGGCGTGTGACGTGTTTACAGTCGTACCAGATCACATTGATTCTGATTCCATGAGCCTAATGAATACTATTCACATAAGTGTTATGTTACTGCCAGCAGTTTTCCAGAACATAAAACTTTGTTTTACTTTTCGTGTTATGTTTTTTATCTTTCTATCAGCTGACACATCTCACCTGCTGACAGGTACGTCTGACTGCTGCACGGTCAACTTAATGTCTATGTAAAAGACGTCTTCTCCTGGGACTATATTTCCTGGCAGAGACATAAATGTACTTCCATGCAGCTCCGTGTTAGATCAGTTAAGTAACTCTGACAAAACATATTAACATGTTTTGTTCTATGATGATTATTTATCTCAAACATGTTTCACGTCTCTACACGTTGATTTTTATGTCATATGGAATGAACTGAAACCAGTGTTAGCCTGGAGGGTAGGAACAACAATTCTAATATTTACCGCTCCAGTAGCATGTTTAGGTTGTCAGTAACGTGTGTGGGTGTAGTTGGGTTCAAACATAAATCACTGGTATGCTCCTTTAATGGTGTTGGTTGAACCTTTTAGCAGCAGAGAGATGAAGGAGAAACAGTGAAAACGTGATCAAATACAACATGCCACGCGAAGTTTCCATCTGAACACGCCTCAGTGCACGTATGTTGTCCATGTCATGTCTGTGAGACCACCTGAACAGCTGAGAGACACACACATATATGTATACATATATATAATATATATATTTATATCATATATATATATATATGTGTGTATGTATATATATATATATGCACACATATATACATGTACACACATGCGCGCGCACACATACTGTATATACACGCACATTTACAACCATACACGTATATAAACACGCATATACAAACACATATACACATATACACATACATATAAACACATATATACAAACACGTATATATATATACACACATATATACAAACACATACATATGTGTGCGCGCCCACACGTATATAAACACACACATATATACTGTATGTATATATATACACACATACTATATAAACACATATATACAAACACACACACATATATATATATATATATATGCATATACACACAGGTTATTGATTGGTTATTGGTAAATGGTACGTGTGGCTTTGCTGATGGTGTCAGAGAAAAGATTAGCAGACTCCATCTTCATCCTCATCTTCCTCGCCCTCGTGGCCATATAAGGCTCCTCACCTCCACGTGAACATGAAACTTTCTGCTTCACATTCGCCACATTTTTCCCGCTCTGTCTCACGCCAGCAGGATTATTTCTCATCTGAGTTGTGTCAGGAGTGGGAAGAGTTCGCTCTGTGACCTTTGACCTGTGTTTAAAGAGCTGGATGATAAATCTAAATCTCTTTGCCGACAGAAGCCCAAACTATTTGAAGATTACTGGTTCTGAGGTCACATGAAGACTTTCTCCTGGAGGTCTGCAGGGGATGACCTCTGACCTTTTGGTGACCCCAAACATAACCCTCTGGCACCACCATCAGGACACTTTATCAGCTGTTTCATAGCTCAACCTTTGTGTAATTTGCACTTTCTCTCTCCCTCTCTCTGTTTCTATGTTTCTCTTTCTGTCTCTTTCCTATTGGCTCAACAGTTAAGAAATTAAATTTGTTGTGAAATTTAATTTTGTTCACCTGATGTAAAAACACCTGAGCAGAAAGCATAGGCACATGCTGCAGGTAAAAACCGTAAACCTGAAGCCTGGTTTCTCTCTCTCCCTCTCTCTGTTTCTCTCTCTCTCTCGCTGTCTCTCTATGCATACACGTACGCAAGATGGCCGCCACGTGTTTCCAGCGTTGGTTTGAAGTGTTGTTCGTACGTGTCATCCAGAAATAATGCTACGTGTACGTGAGATGCAGTACCTACAGAAACCACGGGGGGGCAGTGTTATGGACAGTGGTCGTGACATTAGCAGCACAGGGTAACGTAAATACATTAGCATTAGCAGCACAGGCTAACAACATAAATACATTAGCATTAGCAGCACAGGCTAACAATGTAAATACATTAGCATTAGCAGCACAGGCTAACAATGTAAATATGTTAGCATTAGCAGCACAGGCTAACAATGTAAATAATGTTAGCGTAAGCAGCACAGACTAACAATGTAAATATGTTAGTGTTAACAGCACAGGCTAACAGTGTAAGTACGTTAGCGTAAGCAGCACAGGCTAACAATTTAAATACGTTAGCAGCACAGGCTAATATGTAAATACGTTAGCGCTCCAGCATCGCGTCGCTCCTCGCTGTGGTTGTTGTTTGACGCTGCTGCTTTGTGAAATCTGAAGCGGTTTTGAGGTGATGAAGGTCTGAGGACAAATCACGCCACGCCACCTCACACCGCCGCCTGCTTAACCCCCCACATCCACGTTAACTACGGATGCAAGTATATAAACAGTTCCACTCACGACACATGTACGAGTGCACGCGTGTGCATAGTGAACGTGGAGTATAAACCAGGCGTAACCTGCCTTTCATTCACAGGCAAAAAGTTGGAATACTCCAACTTAATCCAAAAAAATAAATACCTCAATTTCATCAAGTATCCATTAACAGGATGTGAGTTCAGGTTAACCTAGCTGCTCTGGTTAGCATGTAGCATTAGCATGTAGCATAGCATGGCAGCAGTTTGGTTGGTATAAAGTCATGTTGGTGTGTGAGCTGATAAAGAGGGCATGGCTCTGCAACGCTGCTGAGTCACGAGTTATTTAGAGGGTGTCCACCCAAAGACCTGAACACCTGAACATCTGAAGACCTGATCACCTGAAGACCTGAAAACCTGAAGATCTGAAGACCTGAACACCTGAAGACCTGAAAACCTGAAGGTCTGAAGACCTGAACACCTGAAGACCTGAACACCTGAACACCTGAAAACCTGATCACCTGAAGACCTGAAAACCTGAACACCTGAAGATCTGAAGACCTGAACACCTGAACATCTGAAGATCTGATCACCTGAAGACCTGAAAACCTGAACACCTGAAGATCTGAAGACCTGAACACCTGAAGACCTGCCACGCTCTACATTTAGGTCCAGGTTTGACTTGTGGATGATAGCATGATATGTGTCAGCTGGAAGGTTTAATGTACAGGCTGATGTATGAGTCTGACTCATGGTGTGTTCGTGTACAGCCACACACACCTACGGTCAGCCCAGCACACGTGTGTGGCTGAGAGAGAGAAATCAGTTTCATGTAAACTGTAGGTAGGAAGTCAGAGGTTCGGACAGGAAATGGTTGTTATGACTCAGGTTAATGGCGGCTCGGCCTGATGTCCGCTGCTGCATCTGAAAACGCCATTTAACAGCAGCTCTGGGTTTCCATAGCAACGCTCAGCCAACTTATTGCACAAATGTGTGTATTGATAAATGTCTGTTCTGTTTGTCATATATGTCAGAAATCAAGATGAAAAACTGCTCCGCCCACCTGTACATCTGAGCTCTGATTGGCTGTTACACAGCAACAACGAGTTATTGCTGCTCGCATGCCAATTGCATGGCATGCATTACTGACACATCTGAAAATAGAACCATGCACACGCATACACAAACACGCATGCGTACACACGCAGGTACAGAAACACACATGTACACAAACACATACACAAACACACATGCAGGTACACACACAAACACACACTACAGAGAACAAAAATACAAAGTGTAACTGATCTGTGCAGCTTTTTGTCCTTTCAGAGTCCAGACGTGTGTGTGTGTGTGTGTGTGTGTGAGAATAGAATATCCATGTGATGAATGGGAGTTAAATAGAGTAATGTTCATCATTCATGTTAAAACATAAACATGAATGTGTATGGGTTGATTGATAATTAGTGAAACAATAGAAAACTCAAATTCTGAGGCGTTTCAGTTCTGTATTTTTATTCCCCAAAACCTTTAAATGATTGGGGGGGGGANGGGGGGGAGAGTGAGAGTGGGGCAGAGACAGAGTGGGGTAGAGTAAGGCAGAGAGAGACAGAGACTGCAGCAGGACTTTCCCACATTAAACATATAGACCATAAAAAGACACGGAACTAAATCTGCAGCTGGAGGACTTAAGTCAGACCAGGACCAAAACCAGGACCAGGACAGGAGCCGCTGCAGTGTGAGTGTTTCACGGACCCGCGGGTAGTACAGTACCTGCAGCGTGATCCGGATCAGACAGACCTGATCCATGACTTGATCCATCCCCTCTCGGATGTGGATTTATCATTTTGCACGTTTTTTTTTTCCCTCAAGGCTCCGGGAAACATTCAGAGAAAAGAGGCTTCGAGGGGAAGAATGAAAAGGCGGTGAGTCCCAAAAGACCCACAGACCCTGAACACAACATGCAGCCCTCCTTTAATAAAATCATTTTTATGACGCTGTTTACATTCATTACATTAACTTCATTTAAACTGATTATCCTTCATATATAAAATAAAGGAAAACATTAAATACAAACACACACACACAAAACCAGAGCCCCCTGCAGGTCATTTTCTGAAATGATTCTGAGACTTTTTATCTTCTCAGCTGATCCAGATCAGGTGTTGTTGTTAACCTGAACCCTCTTTGAAAAAGCAGCAGTGATGAACAACATTTCAACGTTCTAAGTTAACAGATTTAAAGGAGCATACCGGTGATTTTACATGTTTGAGTCCAACAAATACAACCTGCATACTTGTTATATTACTGTCAAACATCTTCTAAAACATATGTAAATATTAGAATAGTTTTTCCTACCTTCCTGACTGTCATTGGTTTCACTTCTTTCCAGTATAACATAAAAGTAATAATAAATCATATTACATAAATAAATAAATACAAAATAATAAAAATAAACGTGTAGAGATGTGAAATGAGATAATCACAGAGAACAAAACGCTGTTATTATGTTTTGTCAAAGTTTGTTAATTTAACTGATCCAATAAAGAAGAAAATGTATATCTCTGCCAGGAAATATAGTCCCATGAGAAGACGACTTTTACTGAGAAATTAAATCGAACATGCCTTCTAAAATCGCGTTAGCAGGTGAAACGCTGAACTTTAAGGTATCACCTGAACATTTGATTTAGAAACAGAGGATTTGACGAAATAACACAAAAACTAAAATATGATTTAATATTCTTCCTTTAAGAAGTTGAAGAAAAAGGCTGAGCACGTGTATCGCTCATACCTGCTGCTAACAGGAAACGGATCAATAAGGAATCATTAAGTTTTGTTTGTTTCAGTATGACCTCAGCACTTCCTGCTCCTGTCATTCATCATGAGTTTGAGCTCTGTTTGGACTAATGGATCCTCAGCCAAACCCTACTCTGGGACTCCGCCCCTCCTCACTTCCGACTCCACCAACTACAGCCACACAAGCTCTGCCCAACCCCGCTACAACCACAGCAGCCCCGCCCCCCTGGACCTGAGCCGGGTGGTGCCGGTGGGCATGCTGCTGGCTTCTTTCATCCTGTTCGCCATTGTTGGGAATGTTCTGGTCATCCTGGCAGTGGTGTGTAACCGCCACCTGAGGACTCCCACCAACTACTTCATCATCAACCTGGCCATCGCAGACCTGCTGCTGGGGACCACCGTGCTGCCCGTGTCCGCCACACTGGAGGTNAACCTGGCCATCGCAGACCTGCTGCTGGGGACCACCGTGCTGCCCGTGTCCGCCACACTGGAGGTGAGGAGGGAAGGAAGGAAGGAAGGAAGGAAGGTTATAGGCTGTAGTTTTCCAGGTTGTCATGATGACCTTGGTTGCTTTGTGTTCTGGTCTACAGGTTCTGGGTTTCTGGGTTTTCAGCAGGGTATTCTGTGATATCTGGGCGGCGGTGGACGTGCTATGCTGCACGGCGTCCATCATGTCTCTGTGCGTGATCTCTATCGATCGGTACATCGGGGTCCGGTACCCGCTGCAGTACCCACTCATAGTGACAGAGCGGCGGGCACTGCTCGCCATGCTGGGGGTCTGGATCCTCGCCATCATCATCTCCATTGGGCCCCTGCTAGGCTGGAAACAGCCGCCATCACAGGTACCACATAAACACTCCAACCAATCAGAACTCACCATTTTTCCACATACGGACCAGTTAGCATTCACCTTTTTATCCACATGCAAATATGTACATACATTTAAATATTAAATTCGTGTGCCTGAATCTTCAGTTATTGATTCTGTTAAATACACTTTCAGGCATCAGTTTAGGAAATGTGGGGTTAATTAATTAATTTCATTTATTTAATTAATGTAGCTGGAAGCCGTTCATCTTTGTAACCTAAAGGTGGAAATTTGTGTTTGGCTCACACAAAAAAAAGCTAATAAATATTGGACAGTACAGTACAACACAATACAATACAATACAATACAACACAATACAATACAATGCAACATAATACAATGCAATACATTACAATATAATACAATACAATACAATACAGTACATTACAATACAATACAATACATTACAATACAATACAATGCAACATAATACAATACAATACAATGCAATACAATACAACACAATACAATACAATACAATGCAATACAATACAACACAATACAATGCAACACAATACAATACATTACAACACAATGCAATATAACACAATACAATACAATATAACACAATACAACAAAATACAATACAATACATTACAACACAATACAATATAACACAATACAACACAATACAATACAATACAATATAACACAATACAATACAACACAATACAATACATTACAACACAATACAATATAACATAACACAATACAACACAATACAATACAACATAATACAATACATTGCAACATATTACAATATAACATAACACAATACAACACAATACAATACAATATAACACAATACAACACAATACATTACAGTACATTACAATACAATATAATACATTACATTACAATACAATACAACACAATCCAATACAACATAATACAATACAATACAATGCAATACAATACATTACAACACAATACAATGCAATACAATACAATATAACACAATACAATACAATGCAATACAATAAGATACATTACAACACAATACAAAATAATACATTATAATACATTACATTACAATACAACTATAATACATTTCAATATAATACAATACATTACAATACTTTATTGAATGATTTTTTATAGATGTTTTTCTTTGCACAGGAACTCTGAACCTGCAGGTTGGAGGTGAAAGTGGTTAATCAGAGGACAGGACAAGTCCTCTAAGACTTTATGGGTCATTCTTTTAACCGTCATGCTGTAATGATGGGATCATTGATGCTGTTTACAGCCTGAAATAGCACTGACAAGTTAGATGAATTTGGAGTTTGGCTTTGTTTTTAACAGTCAGAAATCCAAACAAGGATAAAATACTTTCTGCAAGGGACCTATAGAATGTGTTCAGAATGTGCTGACTGGCCTCAAAGGTCCTCAGTTTGCGTAATAAAAAGAATCTTTTGTGATTTTTTATGGATGTGGTCCACATGATCTGAAAATGGGAAAACAGATGATGTGCAGAAGGTTTTGGATAAATTCTTCCTATGAAGATGACAGAAGAAGTTCTTAGAAAATAAAATGTTTCATCTTCTCGGCTGTGTATTCTGATTTTTCATGTGATGTCACGGATCACCTGATGTCCTGTTAGCGTTGGTAGCTTAGCATTAGCTTAGCATTAGCCTGCCTCCTCTGCATATTTGTACTTATAATTCCAGCAAAGATTCAGAACAAAGTCTGCAAAGTCTGAGAGAACAAAGTGAAACCTGCTGAATCCCACTGATAAATAAGTAGACTTTAGTCTACACACACACACACACACACACACACACACACACAAACACATGCATGCACACACAAACACACACATACACACGAATACTAGATATAAAGTCACATGCATACTGTACGTGGAAATAAATCAGAATGTTTCGTATCGTGATTCAGGTTTGGACCAACAGCAAAACTCAGAAAGGTGAGAAAGATAAAACACGAAGATACAGAGATTCCTCAACAGAGTCTTACAACCAGAAATCAACCAGACAGAACCAGAATCAGAACCAGAACCAGAACCAGGAGCAATCAGGCAGATGAGTGCAGAGGTGAGGCCAGGTAATCCATAAATCCAGACCAGGAAAAGATTCAGGCTTACAGGACACAAATGACAGGAAGAAGTGGCTTCCAGGACAATCTGGAGGAGGAGGAGGAAAAGGAGGAGGAGGAGGAGAAGGAGGAGGAGAAGGAGGAAGAGGAGGAGGAGGAGGAAGAGGAAGAGAAGGAGGAGGAGGAGTTTGTCATCTCTGAGCTCACAAACGCCACATACACACTGAGTGACATCACATTAACAAGAGGTTTCTGTTTCTCCTCCTCTCTGCTCCTCCCACAGGATGACACGGAGTGCCTGATCACCGAGGAGCCGTTCTACGCCCTCTTCTCCTCCCTCGGCTCCTTCTACATCCCTCTGGCTGTCATCCTGGCCATGTACTGCAGAGTTTACATCGTAGCCAAGCGGACCACCAGGAACCTGGAAGCTGGCATGATGAAGGAGCGTGTGGAGGATTCCGGGGAGCTGACGCTCAGGATCCACTGCAGGAACCAGCAGATCCAGGAAATCTGCTCCTCCTCCAAACTGGGAGCAGGAAGAGCAGGAGGAGGCGCAGCGGGTCGCAGCACGCTCACCGTCAAACAGCTGAAGTTCTCCAGAGAGAAGAAAGCGGCGAAGACTCTGGGCGTGGTGGTGGGCATGTTCATCCTCTGCTGGCTGCCGTTCTTCCTCATTCTGCCAATCAGTGAGTGTGATACAACAAAAACAACAACAACATAATATAACAATAAAATAAAAATGCAACAATCAAATAAAACAGCAACAAAAGCTCAAAGACAGATTTTTCAGATTTTCTTTTTCATGACTGCATCAGATTACTGGCAGTATTAAAAGTTTCTGTTTGTTTGTTTGTTTGTTTGTTTGCTTGCTTGTTTACTTGTGTGTGTGTGTGTCATCAGGTTCCTTTAACTCCAGCCTGTGTCCTCCTGAAACTTTCTTCAAGGTCTTTTTCTGGCTCGGATATTTCAACAGCTGCTTGAATCCCATCATCTACACTCACTACAGCCGCGACTTCAAGCAGGTGCAAGTACTCATAGTACTACTGATAATTACTACATCACCACCTACACCTGTTACCGCATCACCTACACAGCAGCAGCAGCAACAACTGCAGCAGCCACAGTTAGCATTAGCATTAGCTGTATTCTCAGTTTACTGGTGTAGCTGGTTGGCTAGCAGAGTTCACCTAAATACTGCCGGCAGTGACATCACACTGATTCCTACCTTACCTCACCTCACCTGCCCTTCTCTTAGCCTGACCGTGTCCTGGCGTCACGTGTTGGATGATGCGCTGTGTTTTTACCTCCGCAGGCCTTCATCAGAATCCTGCGCTGTCACTGGAAGAGGAAGAAGCAGTGCTGGCAGACTAACTACAACTTTCGCTACCAGCAGGACTCCAACAACTCCTCCTTCCTGAACGGCAGCCAGCAGATGCTGTCCTCCATCACCCCCAGCCCCTACTGGGGGCCGCCTTCATCGTCCATCACCCAGGCATCCATACAAAGAGGAAGGCTCAACCCAGCGTCCCTGCTAGCTAAGGATACTGGGCTGGCATTTGGGGTCGTCATGGAGACAGAAGCCTTGGAGAATGGACACAGGGGAATCAGACCGGCTGGAGCCAGTGTCCAGGAAACGCAAACGTCTAAACTGTGACTAACAGAGCAGTTTGAGATCAAGCTAACAGACCACCATAATTCTGCTGGAATTAAATCCTCAGGATCTTCATGCCTCAGCACAGGCCATGCCCACTGCCACACAGAGTGAGACAGAGGGAGGACTGGGTATCAAAGTTCATTATGTTGTGGTACCAACCAAAACGTTTTAACGCAGCAGAACATCAAAACTCAGTGATAAATTCAGTAATAAATAAAAAAGTCATCAAACAGGCTGGTTAAATACCTACAGTAAGGGCAAAACACATACAGCAGAACACATTTACAACATGTTAGCTAATATGCATTAGCTAACATGTTGGCATGCTGCAAAACCACTGGTTTGGTCCTTTAATGGATCACCGATGAATCAACTCTGCACTCACACTCCTCAGACAAACGAAAAGATCTGCTGAGCCTGAATGTTGGATTTGTCGAGGCGTTTGGAGGTTTGCGTGTTTACGTCATGCAGGCAGGTTCCTAGTGGCCGTTAGAGGAACTGCAGCTGAACGTGTCAACTGTGATCTGCCGGATTTCAGCTTCATACGTGACAGGTTCTAGACATGTTGTGAAACATACAGGTTGTGGTTCACTTCTCACTGTGTGTCAGCGTGACAGCAGAGTCACAGGTGTATTTTTTAAAGACTGGGTCATCCTGTGATACCTGGACGGGTCTTCAGAAACCTGGGCAGGTCACCCAAGTAATGCCTATGTATGGGAACACTGCATGTTCTTTTCTAACGTGTTGTTTTCTGACATGTTGTTGTTTTCTTACTTGTTGTTTCCAGAAAGGAATGACAGCAACAGTGTGCTTCCACACACCTTTCAGAATAAAGTCCCTCTTCATGGTGGGAATTTGTGCTTTAATGTCACTGGTCATGTATATTTTTATGTCGACCTCATCAGGACGGTTTACGTCGAGGTCATCGGGACGGTTTACGTCGAGGTCATCGGGACGGTTTACCCACAAAGTTTTGTTTCTACTCCTCAATGTTTGAAAAACTGCAGGGCGATTTTATTATGAAAGGACAACTCTTCCCTGCTGTTTTATTCTGAAAGGCTGTAGTGGATCTGTGATTCAGGCTCTTTATTCTGTGTGCAGACCAGCAGCGCTTCTACTTTTGATCCCTCCTCTTGTCCTCTGTGATTGGTCCAAAATCACATGATCGGTTGTATCACTAATGAGGAGCCAGTGGGCTTTCCACTTTTGTTTCAACAACCCAGCAATTACCCTAAACACTTTACCAACCACCTAGCAATTACCTACTAATGTTCTAGCATTAGATGGTTGCTAAGGTGCTCTTTAGTAATATAAAGCTAACATCTGATTGCAGACTCAGAGGACAGAACCGGGAGAACCAGAAGAAACCGTTTTGAGTGGGGGAGGGATGAAAGGCGGAGTTTTCCGGAAGTTCTGCTAGTTTCTCTTTCTGATGAGATTTCAGCTGTTTGTCTCTCAGCATCGTCAAACTAAAAGGAAGCGACTTCACAACCCTTTATACTGAGGAGCAGCAGGAGACAGCAGCTGACAGGAAGTACGAGGTGTTGCATTTCATTTCATTTTCTGGCCAGATATCATATATTTTTTTGTTCAGGGGGATTTAAAGTTGTTTTTCCTGCCAGTTTCACTGAAGTTGAATAGTAGTTGAAACTTTGCAGAAACTGAGTTGTGTCTTCTCTGTGTGTAGTCAAAGATAATTATTCAGCATTTATCTTTAGATATTTATCTTGACCTTTGAACTTTGAACCAGGACGTTACTTGTAGGAGAGTGTTGGTGATCCCAGAGAAATTTCTAGTCGTTTCCAGTAAAGGTACGCCCCTTTTTGTTATGAATTAAACCAACCACATATCTATAACCAGCACTACCCACCTAAGATCTTTCAAAGTGTTAGAAACCACCTAGAGGTCAAAGGTCTGGTTCTGCTGAGGACCCCTGACGGTCTGGGACCTCGTACCTGCTGGCTGTAGGCGTCTAAATCCTCCGATCTCACCGCCAGGCTCCACCACATCATGCCCAGTTATTTGAACTCAGCCTGATTCCAGACAGTCCATGTATGGACATCATGTTTGAGATGAGACGTGTGGTCGTATGTTTGAGATGAGACACGTGTGGACATCATGTTTGAGATGAGACACGTGTGGATGTATCATGTTTGAGATGAGACACGTGTGGATGTATCATGTTTGAGATGAGACACGTGTGGACGTATCATGTTTGAGATGAGACACGTGTGGATGTATCGTGTTTGAGATGAGACACGTGTGGACATATCATTTTTGAGATGAGACACGTGTGGACGTATGTTTGAGATAAGACGTGTGGACGTATGTTTGAGATGAGACACGTGTGGACATCATGTTTGAGATGAGACACGTGTGGACGTATCATGTTTGAGATGAGACACGTGTGGATGTATCATGTTTGAGATGAGACGTGTGGACATCATGTTTGAGATGAGACACGTGTGGACGTATCATGTTTGAGATGAGACGTGTGGATGTATCATGTTTGAGATGAGACGTGTAGACGTATGTTTGAGATGAGACCCGTGTGGATGTATCGTGTTTGAGATGAGACACGTGTGGACGTATGTTTGAGATGAGACACGTGTGGATGTATCATGTTTGAGATGAGACACGTGTGGACATATCATGTTTGAGATGAGACACGTGTGGACGTATGTTTGAGATGAGACGTGTATGTATCATGTTTGAGATGAGACGTGTGGACGTATCATGTTTGAGATGAGACGTGTAGACATATGTTTGAGATGAGACGTGTAGACGTATGTTTGAGATGAGACCCGTGTGGATGTATCGTGTTTGAGATGAGACACGTGTGGACGTATGTTTGAGATGAGACGTGTGGACGTATCATGTTTGAGATGAGACGTGAGTCTCTGCGGGATGATATCTGCTTTTCTGAGACGCTCATTCTCAGCTTCCAGCGCTCTGAGTACCCTCTGCTGCTGACATGGTGAGTAAAGTGTTACTGTCCTCCTTCCTGTCCTCCTTCCTGTCCTCCTTCCTGTCCTCTTCTGCTTTCTGTCCAGATGGTTTTTATTCACAAATGAGCCACTGTTGACTTCTTGTATCCGGTGTGGATAAAGTACTCAAAGCCGTAACTGAGTAAAAGTAGAAATATCTCATTAAAAATGACTTTGTTGTAAGTACAATTCATCCATTAGAAAAAATACTCGAGTAAAAGTAATTAAGGAGCCGCTGATAATTTTACTTAAGTGTCATAATTATTGTTTTGATGATGAAATGAACTTATTGAAAGTCAAAGTAAATTTGTTTTGCAAAACTAAACAGAAGTGTAGTTTTTGAGAGAATTGAGAATTATTACTAATTAAAATAAACCTGTGTGAGTGGAATCAGGATCTGAACACACACACACACACACACACACACAGTGTATTTTTTTGACTGCTCTCAACACTGAAACAGCGACACCATGTGGCTGAAAATATGACATCTCTGTGGAACAGGAAGTTAAACTCCAGGCCCAGTTGTTCAGAAACATGTAATCTGGATCAGAATGATCCGGATTTGGAGATCCCATGTCCAATGCTGCTTTGAAAAAACCAGCACAAAAGTGAGATGGGTTACCTGATCCTGGAAAGCAAAACATGGGATTTCCAAATCCGGATCATTCTGATTTGGCAATTAATGAGCAAATATAAATCCAAATTTAGCTCCACCTCCTCCAAAAATTAAAGCAGGTGATTGGAAGCTGCAGACAGTCTAAATTGATTGACAGTCTCTCCCTACACAGACAGGAAACGCTAAATGTGGAAAAACAGTTGAAGGTTTGTAAACATTTGGGATTAGCTGACACGCAAAGTAAACAGGAAGCTCAGATAATAAAGCTTTTTATTGATAATATGACAACACAAACAGGAAGTGGTCACATGTGCTGTCCAATCACAAAGCAGAAAATTAGTGATTAAAAACCTTCAGTCCTGATTTATTAACATTATTTCTGTTGTTTATTACACTGACTATATTCTGTGTGTTCTAATTCTATGACTTTATGTCTATTACTGAAATTAACTCAGCTGTTGATGAAGAACAAACCCCACTTCATGATGGGAAACAGTCAGGGAGGTCAGAGGTCAGGATTTTAGAGGTGGGGTTTATCATGGAGGTTAGAGGTGGGGTTTAATACAGAGGTCAGATGTCAGGTTCTTGGGGTGGGGTTTATCATAGAGGTCAGGTTCTTGGGGCGGGGTTTATCGTAGAGGTCAGGTTCTTGGGGTGAGGTTTATCATAGAGGTCAGGTTCTTGGGGCGGGGTTTATCGTAGAGGTCAGGTTCTTGGGGTGAGGTTTATCATAGAGGTCAGGTTCTTGGGGCGGGGTTTATCGTAGAGGTCAGGTTCTTGGGGTGAGGTTTATCATAGAGGTCAGGTTCTTGGGGCGGGGTTTATCGTAGAGGTCAGGTTCTTGGGGGCGGGGTTTATCAGGTGAAGCAGTCCCACAAGAAGCAGCAGCACAGAGCGGCTGAGCAGGCTGCCAGACAGGACTTCAGACCTCCAACTCCGTTCAAAAGGCCACGTCCTCCTCCACTATGCTCCCGCCTGCTCTCGTCCACCATGAACACTGAGAGGAGCAAAGCATGATGGGTAAGAACAAAGTTCAGCTCAGTGTTTCAAATATACACAGGTTTATGTAGAACAGGGGTCTCCAACCCGGTCCGCAGGGAACCCCTTGGACAGTCCTGGGCTTTAGTCTCGACTCTGGGTCCAGATTAAAGACCAGGAGTTCAGACTCTGGGACATCCTGGTCAAGTCAGGTTTATTTGTATAGCCCAACATCGCAACAACATCTCAAAGGGCCTTACGGACCTACATTAGCGGTTCCCAACCAGCCCAAGTTCGCTAAGAAGACCAGAAAAAACTCCCAAAACCCTGATGGCATGAGGAAAATGGAAAAACCTCAGCAGAGGCTGTTCAGACAGATCCCCTCTCCTCAAACGACCAGGTGTGTAATAGGACCACAGGTGTGGTCTTTTGCTGGGATTCTAGAGCAGTTCTGGTCTTTAGTCTGGACTCTGGGTTTCAGTGTTGACCTTTAACCTCTGGATGGTCCAGGTTTTTGGGGTTGGACTGTTTTTGGCTGCAAGTGGTTTGAGACTTGTCAAACGGGAGTCTAACTGCCTGAGTTCATCACCTGACATGACCTTTGACCTACCTGTGTTTTTGGGCATCTCTCCATACATGTGTCCTGCCTTCGATCCGTCCCAGGGGTACGGGGCCCCTGGGGGCCCGCTCTGGTAGCACTCGTAGTACAGGGGGAAGGAGGGGTCTACTGATGGGTAGGGCTGAGCGGGGAAACTCTGCAGACAGGAAGCAGACAGACTGGATGATACGGTCGTCATGGTAACACTCAGGGTTTAATCAGGAAGAATCGTTTCTGTTCAGAGTTAAAACTGAAAATATTCATAAAATTTACATTTCAAAAGTCAGGATAATTCTGTAAAAGTCTGATGTTTTTTTATTTTTTGTTTGAAAAATACAAAAATATCCCTTAATGTTTAAAATATGTATACTGAGTTGATTTTGTAATTTAATTCTATGTAAAATAAATTATTAGTATTCTTTTATGGAATCAATTCTAAAATTAAATCATGACAAAATCTAAAAAAATTTAAAAATTGTAAATTTGAAGGTAAATAAAATTAGAAAGGAAAAATGAAAAGTTTTTAATTAGTCTGAAAGTTTACGACCAAACCAGAGGCAGATTTCTTTTTGTCCACTAGGTGGCAGCATAACAACAATTCTACATTTTGGTGAAAATCTCAGAGATGTAGCTTTGATTAGCATCAAATCTCAATTTTAAATAAAAAGCTGATTATATAATGTATAAATATTATATCTTACATCTGAAACAAACTATAAAACACAAATCAGAGACAGAGGAACCAGAGGTGCATGCTGGGTACGTATGAGGATGCAGCGATGCATGCTGGGTACCTGGTATAGTGGAGCTGGAGACCGAGAGTTGAAGCCTGCAGAAAGAAGTCACATGATCAGACTGACATGTACATGTAAAAAACGAACATGTTGTCATGGTAACAGTCTCAGGTAATCTGATCAGCAGATTTATGTAAAATATTTTATTTGAAACGTTTTTTTCAGATTTTTCCTTCAGTGTTGCGTTGTTACCTGAAGGGTAACCCGGAGCCGACGGTCCGGCGGGAAAACCGTACGGAGGAGGCTGCTCGCTGTTCATCTGGATGGACGGATGGACGGATGGACGATGCAGAATGTAGGAGAGGAAAACAGTTGTATGTATCATAAAACAGAGTGAAACGTTCAGTGTTTTCTATCTGGTTTATCAAACAGATGTTTTAATAAAATGTAAAAACAAACTGTGGGTTTAGCAGAAGTTAGCTTTGGAGCTGTTTCTGCATGCAGTGCCTAAATTTAGCATTTAGGTTAGCAATTTCCCCTAGCTTCCACTATTTGTGCTAAGGTAGGTTAGCGGTTCCCTCTGCTTGCACTCTTTGAGCTAAGCTAGGCTATAGCATTTCTCTGCTTCCACTGTTTGCGCTAAACTAGGCTAGCGTTTCTCCATTTCCACTCTTTGCTCTAAGCTAGGCCAGCGGTTCTCCAGTTCTGCTCTTTGTGCTAAGCTAGACTAGCAGTTCTCCGCTTCCACTCTTTGCACTAAGCTAGACCAGTGTTTCTCCATTTCCACTCTTTGCGCTAAGCTAGGCCAGTGTTTCTCCATTTCCACTCTTTGCGCTAAGCTAGGCTAACGTTACTCCATTTCCACTCTTTGCGCTAAGCTAGGCTAGCGTTTCTCCATTTCCACTCTTTGCGCTAAGCTAGGCCAGCGTTTCTCCATTTCCACCCTTTGCGCTAAGCTAGGCTAGCGTTTCTCCATTTCCACTCTTTGCGCTAAGCTAGATGAGTCTTTATCCATCTGGAGGAGCTGCAGGAATGTTGGACTTTAATGGATCATTTCAAACTGCAGCCAAACAAACTGCCGAGAGCCGAGGAATGCTGCTGCTCAGCTGATACACACACACACACACACACACACACACACACACACAGCGTGTTGGTGAACAAGGCCTCTTTGACAGACTGGATGCTCCTCAGCTGCTGACTGTAATTTAATTGTTTTGTGCTGCTCTAGGCTCCGCCTCCTCTGAGAGGCGTGGTCATGGGGTGCGTGCTGTGTCCTACCTAACACAAGGAAAAGTACTTCCTGAACCCTGGCTCAAGCTCCGCCCACTTCATGACACCAGACCAAACATGAACGTCTGGTCAGCTAAGTGAGTTGGTCAATGTTCAGACCAACCCTAATCTAATATCCCGTTTCCATGACAACCACAACATAACAACGCACACATTGTGTGTGTGTGTGTGTGTGTGTCAGGATTTACATCCTGATTCTCACACAAACAAACCTTTCCAGTTTTTTCTGGCGGCTCAGAGAAACGCTGCAGGTCACATGACCTCCACATGACGTAATCTAGATTTCTCTACACTTCTGTTGAAATTTTTTCTTACTTTTTTATCTTTTCTATTGTTGCGTTCATTAAATCTGACATTTTACTGTCAGCATGTTGTCACATTTAAAAAATGCAATCAATATGATTGCAATTAATTTTATTCTTATTTTTGTTTTATTTTTTGTGTTTTTTTATGTGTTTTGTTGTTTTCAATTTTCTAACAGAAATCAGGTAAAAACTTTGTTCGTGTTCTGGTTTCAAATGAAGATGAGACGGTTTATTTGTTTTTATAGTTAAATGTTAAATTAGAGGTAATTTGGCAGTTTTTACAGGAAACAGAGTTTATTTTTCCATTTTACTGCAAGTTTTCCACAGAAATCGTGATTATTTTTGAGCTGAATCCGTGATGGAAACAAACAGCGAATTATTGGTATTAAAATCATTTTTGCTGGTAAACAAAAGTAAATAAGTTACACAAATATCCTGCAAAAAAGCTTCAGAATCTGAATTCTGAATTATCCCATAAATGTGCACACACACAGTAAATCTGTGTTTGACGCTCAGATGTCGCCAAATATGAAGGCTGCTGAAATAAAAATAAAAAGTTATGAAAACGCTGTGTGTTAAAAATAAAACTCTGCTTATTCCTGCACATTCCACCTTAAAATCAATTTAAGGACCTTTAAAGGAAGAAAATTAAGGTTTTCTTTAGTTTCCTTATAAAACTTTGTGAGCGTCTAATAATCTGCGCAGTCAGACATGAAAACATAAAGTCTGTTATCTGAAGGTAATAAAGTGTAAAAGCAGCAGGATGCTGCTGCTGCGCAACAGCAAAGAAACTTCGCATCATTTTCTGATTCTCAAACTTCACGGAGACTTTTAACTTCATCACAGCTTTATTCATACGAACTAAGAATCAATAAAGCGCTTTTATCGATTTATCTAAAGCCGAATTAACCTGAAGATAATCTCTCTAGAAGCCATTTATTCCCTGATGTTTATGCGTCACTTTAACCAAAATCCGACAAGCTGCGTGTTTATTTTATTTTATTTTATTTTATTTTGGTGCGTTCACGGAACAAAGTGCGGACTTACCGTCACGGCGTCACGTTCCCGTTTCTCCGCGACTTCAGGCGGAAATCCACGCCACTGCTGGTTGAGTCTCTCAGGTTGATTGACGGATGAGTCCACGGAGACATCAGGCAGAGACACGGAGACAGCGTGACGTCACAGGGCCGCGTTCCAACACTGCTGCACCCCTCCCTCCCTAATCAGTTTCCATTTTCTTCAAAAATAATTTATGAACTAATTTAAAAATTCATTATTTTATTATTTAAACATAAAATACATGTTAATTTATGAATATTGTACTAATTAGCATCATAGTTTCTTTATATCTCATTATCTTGACCAAATGAGCTCGTTATCTTGAGTTAATCATTGGTTTATCTGGAGACAATAAAAACGTGTTTTCTAAGTACTTTTAAGTACTTTAGAAAGCTGAAGTTTTGGTAGTTTATGTCTGATGACCGTGAAAACTATAAAAACCTGGAAGTTTTTGTGTATAAAACATTTGAACCAAACATGGTCAGTTTATTGTGACATATTTATTTGCTTTGTGAATTATTCATGTAAATGTAGAGATGAAGACAGAAAACATATCAGAAACCTCAGCGACACGTTTTATTTTGGTTCCATCTTCATTTTGCATGTTGTTTGCATAACTGTTACTAAATATTCCAAACATCACACAAGCTAAAATTTCAACATCACAGGTACGTAGGAGGAGGAGTTTAGAGACACAAAGACATCATCAGCCCAGCTTCAGCCAATCAGGAGGCTGCTGGAGCCTGTAGGCGTGGCTGTGGATGAAGTCGGGATAATAATTTATATCTACAGCATAATTTCCCACTATACATTCAATAACGAGAGAAGCTAACAGCAGGTTTATATGTCAACACGTTCACTTCCTGTCTTATTAAACAGATTAATAAATCCATGTGCACGAGCAGCAAAAATCAGTTTTCATTATTGGCAGGGAGATAGATTTTTCTGTGATGTGAGTTGTAGAGATGCTGAGAGGTGAGAATTTACAAGAAGCAGCATAAAACCAGCTCTGTCGTTGTAGCAGCGGTTAGCATCAAATTGACTAAATCCTGACACAATAAAAAGCTCAGGAGTTCTGTTTGTTCTTGCTGTGAACCTGCTAGCTCCAGTCTGAGCATTTTGAGACCAAGCTAACATTTACCGCCACATAGCAATTGTTAGCCTTTTAGCTTATTGGATGTGTTTAGCACAAAGACCGGAAGCAGAGGAAATCTGCTAGCCTAGCTTGACAAACATTGAAAATTAGCTTTAAAACTCTTAAAGGACCATACCATCCATTTAGCATGTTTGATCCTAATATATTCAGTTTTCATACATGTTACGTTACTGACAATCATTTCCCAAAGGATAAAACCGTATTTCAGCTTTCCTGATATTTTGCTAAATCTCTTAATCTTTCAAAATCAAATATTCAAGTGATACACCCACCTTAAAAATCCATGTTTCTCCTGCTAATAGTTA
>VXCM01005092.1:0-58526 GCA_014773175.1 Lucifuga dentata
TTTTTTTTTTTTTTTTTTTTTTTTTTTAAAGGACCATACCAGCGATTTTGCATGTTTAAGCCCAATAAACACTACACTTTACATGTGTCTGTGTGTGTTTCTCCCTCAGAGTTGGTTGTATTTGAAGGGCTCGTATATGAAATGTGACAGAAACATGGAGGTGGCCTTCATGGTTTGTGCCATCAATCCGTCACTGGACCTGCACACCGACAGCTCAGAGCTCCTGCAGCTACAACAGGTGAACTTCCTGTTTACATCACACACACACACACACACACACACACACACACCACACTTCCTGTTCTACAGTAAGCTGATATTTGGACAGCTGTGACCTGTTTTAGAGCTGTAATCACAAAGATGTTGGTTCAATCGCTTGTTCTGACAGAAAAGTGAAGGATTAGTACTAAGTCCTCACATCTGAAGTGCCCTTGAGCAACAAAAATGTTAAAAAAAATGTGCATCTGATTAAGATTTTATTTCATAAAATGATGGACATAATTTCAGAACATTTTTTTTTTCAAGCAATACAATATCTGTCGTTCTTTGTACCAATTTATCTTTTTTCCAGTTTGTTCTGATGCAACTATTTTGCACATTTTATTTATTTGCTGTTTGTGCTTTTCTACTTTGTTTTTTATTGATGTATATTTTTTGACAGCTATAATGATCAAATATTACCCTGGGAATTTTTAACCTACACAAATACCACCTAAACACACTTTGTGGGATAAATGTAGTATCTGAGTTGGTATATTATGCAGCTCTCTGTGTTTCTTTTTTTCATGATCAGCTGCATCTGATTCCTCCTAACTTTTTTTGTTTTTTTTCTTTATTACACAGAAACTACTGTGGTTACTCTATGACCGAGGCGACCTGGACAGGTGAGACTTTGTGTTGAGCGAGTAAAGACCTGAGTGTTTGTGAGGAGTCGTTTGTCGACTTCTCTGCCTTAAAGGTTGGACTTGGACTTTTGACTGTTCTCTTTGTTATGCAACATTTTGCATTTTCATTTGCTAAAGCTGCTAAAGCCATGTCCTGTTTCAGATATCCCATGGCCATGGGCACCCTGGCAGACCTTGAGGATCAGGATCCCATTCCAGGCAAGGAGAACCCTCTGAAAATCCACCTCAAGGTGAGACTTTAGAGATTCAGCAGACGGCAGGAAAGGGTTCACATCCGTTCAGTCGATGGATGTGATTTTCTGTGCTTCAGTTTGACACATCATAAAACACACACCGTTTCCATGTCCACATTAAAGGACCATTCCACCCATTTTGCACGTTTGAGCGTAATATATTCAATTTTCATGCATGTAACGTTACTGACAATCATTTCACAAAGCATACTACTGGAACGGTGAATTAAAAATGTTTTTCCTACCTTCCAGACCTCCATTGGTTTCAGTTCATTCTGCTATTAAAATCAACTTGTTGATACTTGAAACGTTCTTGGGATAGGTAATCCATCATCACCAACAAGACGTGTATTCAGGTTTTTTTAGAAGTTATGTAATTTTAGTGTTTAAGCTCAATAAAAAGCGTGGAGTGAATGTATGCCTCCACCGGGGAATATAGTCCCAAAAGAAGACCTGCGTTTATGGAAAAATTTAAAGGACCGTGACTTCATAAGGCTGTGTAACTATTAGCAGGAGAAACATGGATTTTTAAGGTGGGTGTATCACTTGAATATTTGATTTTGAAAGATTAAGAGATTTTGCAAAATATCAGGAAAGCTGAAATACGGTTTTATCCTTTGGGAAATGATTGTCAGTAACGTAACATGTATGAAAACTGAATATATTAGGCTCAAACATGCAAAATGGCTGATATGGTCCTTTAAGTCTTCCATTAAAGATGGCTGTATTATGAGCGTGTTCAATCTTATTTATAAATGACCATATTTGATTTCAGAATCGTTCTTGTAGTCGTGAACGTTCCACCAGTGAACCTTTCAGAAGCTGCAGCAACTACATATAAATACGTCCCATTTCCTGCTTCCAATACGCTTATTTTGTTAGTTTTTTGGTTTCATATCATGAGATAATAACTCATTACGTCGGCTTTGTCAGGCGGTGAGTTCTGCTCAGCGGCATTACAACAACGAGCACATCTACCCCTTCATGTACTTGGCTGGTTTCCACTACAGACACAGGAATGTGCGGGAGGCTCTGAAGTCCTGGGCAGAGGCGGCGCAGGTCATGCAGGAGTAAGTCAACACGCAGAACACGAGGAGGCTGTTTAATGGCTGGAGTGAGGTTTTACACCTGCCAGGAAAGGACCAATGGTGACGCAGGAAAATAATTTCACTCATGAAAAGGGGGAATGTGGGAATCTGGCCTGGTGTCTTTGAAAAGTTCACAGGTTCATACGAGAACGAAATTCCTCCTTTCTCAGCTTTATAGCAAATATAATGACTTCTGAATTGTTGATTATTATGTTAAAAAGCTAAAATACAACTTAATACACGACTGTAACCTGTATACAAGCACTGTTTATTGGACTCAAACATGCAAAATCGCTGGCATGATCCTTTAACCTCAAACCTCCACTTCAGCTGTAATTCCACTTAACAAACACAAGATGGCAGCGAGTGCCTTCCTAGCTGACATCATTAAAGCTAAAAAAATAAAAATGAGAGAATGCATTTATGAGATGTTTTAACTTAAAAATGAATAATTAAGGTGGAGAAGACAGTTGATCTTAGCTCTCTAGTGTTAATCCTAACGACATTTCCACCTTAAAGAAACGGTCCCGGCGTGCTGCGGAGGGTGTGGTGTGTTTGAGGACAGGAAGTATCTAGCTCTGCATCCTTGGTTTGTGCTCGGCGTGGGGACGGCCGGTCTGCTCGCTAAAAATAAACACGAGCGACAGACGACATTCCCTCGCCATGCTGCAGCTTCCTCTTCCTGTTTCCCCCATTGTTCCTCCCTTTCAGCTCGCCACATAAAGGAAATACCCGTGTAGTTCATACATTACGCTGGGTTTCTGTAGTTTGTGCGACAGAGTTCACTTCCTGTCAGTCTGATTGTTGTAAAACATACCGAATTACTTGTTTCCCGTCCAGTCTCATCATCTCTGCATGCAATGGAGAAAAAAAAAAAATCCCTCTGATATTAGCCAATCAGAATCCTTCTCCTCCTACCTGCTCCCACAGGTACAACTATTTCCGTGAGGATGAGGAGATCTACAAGGAGTTTTTTGATGTTGCAAATGACGTCATTCCCAACTTGCTGAAGGAGACGACAGCTGGCGCAGAAAGTGGCGAGGAAGGAGCAGAGGGAGGCGAAGGCGCCGACGAGGTAACGTTCAGCTCTGTCTGCTGCCGTCACGACTCTTCATCTCTGACATGATGATGATGATGATGAACATGAAGCGGGTTGATATGAGTAGATGAACATGATGAGCGTTAACTGAGAAAGAATTAAAACTCTGCAGGTCATTACGTCTTCGGCTGAATCTGATTGGCTGGTAGAATCCTCCATATTTTCTGCAAAGACATTCAATCAGTCAAACTTTATTTATATAGCACCTTTCATACAAGTAAATGACACTCAAAATGCTTCATATGATTGACAAATACACACAAAATATTGGTAACAGTTGATTAAAAATACACATAAATTTAATATATATGCATAAATTTTATGTACTAATGTTGTTTTATCAGATTTCAAGGTGTCTTTTTTAACATCTGGCCAGGGACAGCAGATGAAAATTAGCCTTTTGGGCTAATTCTGGCTCTTTTTATTGTTTTACTGTTGATTAATGAACATTTTCCCTGACAAATAAATTAATAAATGAAATGAAAAAATAACATCAAACAAATTAAATTAAAATATAAAAACAAAATACTACATGAGCCAGGCTGAACAGATGTTTTTTAAGTCTGCTTTTAAAAATATCAATGTTTTCAGGTCCTCAGGAAGGCTGTTAGCGTAACGGCTAAAAGCTGCAGCACCAAACGTTTTACTTCTGCTCTTTGGGACGTTAAAAATAAAGTGCAAGAGGATCTGAGAGTCTGACTGCTTCATGAATTAAAAGCTTTTCTGATAGACCATGCAGCGCCTTAAAAAATAATAAAAGAATCTTAAAATCAATATGAAAACTGACAGGAAGTCAGTGTAAAGACTTTAAAATAGGAGTAAACCCTATAAATAAACACTATAAGTCACCTGCAATTAATTCAGGTGACTTATAGTGGTTATTTCCTTATTGTTTTCCATATATATTCTTCAATCTATTCTGTTTTTTTTCTTGTGATCCAAGCTGTCAATCATCTGGCTGTGGGCGGGCCCACACCAACATAATAGATATTTTGCTCTTAGATCTGCTGTTTTTGTTCTGTCAGGAACGTCCAAAGCAGGCAGCGGCTCTCTCAGCGCTCCAGGACCCAGAATGCTTTGCCCACCTGCTGCGTTTCTATGACGGCATCTGTAAGTGGGAGGAGGGAAGCTCCACGCCGGTCCTCCACGTGGGCTGGGCCACCTACCTGGTTCAGTCCCTGAGCCGCTTTGAAGCACAGGTGAGAAATAGCCAATTAATTAAGCTGAGATAAATGTTGAAACTTAAAGGATCACGCTGGTGGTTTTTGCATGTTTAAGCTTGATAAATACCATCTACATACATGTTACGTTACTATGACCGTTTTCCAAAAATGTAAAATTATATTATGCCAAATCCCCTAATCTTTCAAAATTCGATGTTTTGTTCGTTAACACACAGGTCTGAACGTAGATGTCACGGTCGTTTGAATTTCTGTGGTAAAAGCAGTCTTCTCTAGGGACTATATTCCCTGGTGGAGGCATATGTTTTTGTCCATGTAGCTCCTTGACTAATAATAATAACGGCATGTGGTTCGCTCTGATGGATTATTTATCTCAAGCATTTTATAAGTTTCTACAAGCTGGTTTTAGTCGTGTAACTGGAATGAACTGAAACCAGTGGCTGCGTGGAAGGTAGGAAAAACAATTATAATATTAACTATTCCAGTAGTACATTTTGGAAAATGGTTGGCAGCAACGTAGCGTGTCTGCAGGTAGTAATTATTGGGCTCAAACATGCAAAAATCTTCGATATGGTCCTTTAAGATTTAGTTAAGCGTTATAAATTGATGATCCTCCCCAACATCAAAGCCTGACGGCCTTCATGTGACGGCGGTTTGCTGTTAAGAAATCATGTGACTGAATGAATATGTGATGTGTTGCATAGCTATTTTTTAATGCTATGAAGCTAACTGGCTGTAACATTTTTGATGCTAACTGGCTGTAACATTTTTGATGCTAACTGGCTGTAACGTTTTTACTGCTATGATGCTAACTGGCTGTAACATTTTTGATGCTAACTGGCTGTAACGTTTTTACTGCTATGATGCTAACTGGCTGTAACGTTTTTAATGCTATGATGCTAACTGGCTGTAACGTTTTTAATGCTTTGATGCTAACTGGCTGTAACGTTTTTAATGCTATGATGTTAACTGGCTGTAATGTTTTTAATGTTATGAAGCTAAGCGGCTGTAACGTATTTAATGCTTTGATGCTAAGCGGCTGTAAGGTTTTTAATGTTATGAAGCTAACTGGCTGTAACGTTTTTAATGCTATGAAGCTAACTGGCTGTAACGTTTTTAATGCTATGAAGCTAACTGGCTGTAACGTTTTTAATGCTTTGATGCTAACTGGCTGTAACATGAAATGGCGTCACACACTCATGTTGGTTCCGTCCTATTTGAAAGGTGCGTCAGAAGGTATCCATCATCATCAAAGAGCTGGACGTTCAGGATGATGACGACCAGTCCAGCGAGGACCCGCGGGAGGGCCGGAGACGAGGCCCCAGGAGGGAGTCCAAGCTAGAAGAGCAGAGCCCTCCTCCTCCTCCTGCCTCCACCTCCCCCTCCACCCAGCCAGCCACAGCACAACCCAAGAAGCTAGCAGATCCTGGTGGCCGCCGCTGCTCCTCTCAGGGCCTGCGGGGTGGTGACCCTGAAGGAAAAGCCAAATCCCCCACCCCAGACTCGTCCTCCTCGCCCTCGTCCCTGCAGCAGGCGCCCCCCTCCCCCGGCGGACCGGTGGTGGCTTTCCAGAGCGAGAAGATGAAGGGGATGAAGGGGCTGCTGTGCGCAGCGAAGGTGAACTCGAGTGCCATCAAACTGCAGCTCACCGCTCAGTCGCAAGTGCAGATGAAGCGGCAGAAGAGCACGGCGGCGGGGGANCTGCAGCTCACCGCTCAGTCGCAAGTGCAGATGAAGCGGCAGAAGAGCACGGCGGCGGGGGATTATTCCATGAGCTTCACGAAGCGCCAGCGCAAAAACCTGTAGACGCTTTCAGAGTCGTAGGAGATGTTTATACTGTGAATGGCAACATACACACACACACACACACACACACACACACACACACACAAAAAACACCTCGCTTTAGATGGTCAATGTTTTTATCATCCACATCCTCATCAGCCCCAGAATTCCCAGCAATATATTTTCCCATGCAGACGACCTGCTCTTAAACGCCACATATCAGCTTTGAACTGAAGGTTAATGTTGATATTTAATAATGACCAGAAAACTGATTTCTGGTCAAACTGCCTCATTTAATAGATTGTAAATGTTCATTCATGATTTGATTGTTGTTTAAGGCAATTAAACACTGATGAGTAAAAATTTTAATATGGAAGTTTAAAGGACCATTCCGGTTGTTTTGCATGTTTGAGCCCAATAAATACAACTCACGTACAATCATTTTCCAGTCAGTAATGTGGGTGGTGGTGGTGGTGGTGGTGGGTGGTGTATGTGGGTGGTATTTATCAGACTTTAACATCCGGTATGGTCCTTTAATGTTAGGGAAGCCAAAGTAATGGAGATGAACGTTTCACAGGTGTGTAAATATCAACTTATTCACCTTTTTTTTTTTATCAGTTCATAATTTGACTGAAGCCAGTTTATTTAGGATAGTTACTGTGTAACATTGTCCAGCTTCTCTCGCTCGCTGTACGTTGCCTTATTTACCTTTAGTTCTTTTTAACGTAGGAGGCCTTTAGTCTGGAGGATTAGCGGAGTCCGGCCCGTTTCTAATGATTAGAGGAGACCAGGAAGACCATGCACTGTTGAAAGCGAGCCGTGTTCGGCGGCTCTGCTACATCCTGTTTTGCTTGATAACTTGTGGGGTTTTTTGTGTTCTTTTTTTGTATCTGCAAGTAATAAAGATCTTATAAAAATAGAACGTGATTGACTTCACTTTTCATGGTCATGTGACTCAGAGGAGTCACGAGCTGCAAAAATAAACTCCGTCCATTTATGTAACGTTTCCTGTTCAGAATGCAGCAGGTTTATTTCCCATAACCTCTGTGCTCTTATCAGCTGCTGTTTAAACTATTAAAACATTTTTTTCTTTAATTAGTTCATTTATCTAATGTGATTACTAATTTCATGTTTAGTTATATTTTCATATGAAGTTAATTTAAAGGACCCTAACGGTTTTTGCATGTTTGAGCCCAATATAAACAAGCTGCATACATGTTATATTACTGACAGACCTTTCCCAAAATATATTACTGCAGCAGTAAATATTAGAATTGTTTTTCCTACCTTCCAGACTCATTAATCAGTTCATTCCAGTATGTTATTAAAATCAACATGCAGAAATTTGAAATGTGCTGAGATAAATAATCCTTTTATTCTTACTACATGGAAGAAATGTATGTCTCTGCCAGGGAATGTAGTCTCTTTACCAAGACATTTAAAATGATCATTTCGTCTTAGCAGGTGAAACATTGAATTTTAAGTTGGGTTTATCACCTGAACATTTGAGTTTGATAGATTAGAGGATTTGGAAAAATAACTGGAACATTAAATACGGTTTTATGTTGTGGAAAATTGTTGGCAGTAAGTTAATGTAGTGTGTCTGCGGGTAGTAATTATTGGGCTTAAATATGACAAAAAATCACCTGTATAGTCCTTTAATTTTTTTTTTTTACACTGTGGAGAGCCTTTTGCGCATGCGTGTTCTCACTCCTGCGCCGTTTGGGACTGTTTGCATAGAGACGTATGGCAATGTGTGAGTGTGTGTGTGTGAGTGTGTCGGTAACGCGCACTAGTTTGTCTGTCAGGGAAGAACACAGGAAGCCTGCGTGCGTCTGCCCCGCGGATCGATACGTCGATAATCAATCAGCTGTAGAGAGTCCCAGTATCAGGTAATCAGCGTGTTCCTCCGCCGCTCTGCCCCCGACAGCAGCATCAGGCGGGATGAGGGAGTAGACCTGGACCCCCCAGCACCCAGAGGTGTCTCAGCATGGACCGGATCGGGGTCTCCTTCCTGGACCCCTTAGACCACTACGACCTGATACACCGGATCGGGTGCGGCACTTACGGAGATGTGTTCAAGGTGAGTCCGAACATTTTCTATCGAGTTCACACAGAGAAAACAACGAAAACTTATCCAGAAAATACAATTTGACCAAGTGAACAAAATGTCGTCGTATTTCATTGTTAAAGGGCAATACCGGTGATTTTGCATGTTTGAGTCCAGTATATGTGTCAGTATATGTGTAAAACTGGAGTGGTAAATTTTAGAATTGTTTTTCCAACCATCCAGATCGCCATTGGTCTCAGTTCATTCCAGTACGCTATAAAAATCAACTTGTAGATACTTGAACCGTGCTGAGATAAATAAAACATCACAGCAAATTATTATTAATTGTTTTGTCAAAGTAACTTTATTTTACTTGTCTAACATGGAGCTACACAGAAGAAAATGTATTTCTCCACCAAGGAAAATAGTCCCAGGGGAAGATGGCTTTTACCAAGAAATTAAAAATGACCATCTGTTCCACATTCGTACATGTGTGTTAGCAGGCCAAACACTGAATATTATAGAATGTAACATGTATGCAGGTAATATTTATTGATCTTAAACATGCAAAATCACCTGTATGGTCCTTTAAACTGCTAGCAAATGGGGTGCGTGTCTGATCTGGATGGGACGTGCATCAAAACACACACAATGTCCGTGTTCGTGCAGGATGCAGCAGGGATCACAGTCCCACTTTCTAACATTTAAACCCTCTTTCTCACTGCCAAGGTGCCCTTGAGCAAAGAACAAAGGCACCCGCTGCTTTTTAGGATGACAGAAAAAGAGGCTAAATGGTTCCCTAGATGCTGTTATCAGCAACGCTGCTATTTATATTAATGCCCAAAGTGAAATGAGCATTTCTGCTCTGTATTGTGGAAATTTCATTATTTTAACCAAATAATATAAAGTTTAAAAAGATTACAAAATTCTGCCATATACTTATTACAAGTTCCAAATCCTGGAAAAAGAAAAAAATAAATATAAATCATAAGAATCTAGATTCCAGAAAAATCTCCAATCTAGAATTTTTTTTTTTAAATCTGTAAAATTCAGGAAAAAAAAAGAAGTCTGTAGAAAACTTCTACCCTCATAAATTAAAAAAAAAAAATCTAGAAATTCTTGAAAATTCTACATTTTTGACTGATACCTTTAAATTTGCTCTGTAAAAGACAAATAAGGTCAAAAAAACACTATTTTCCTTTATTTTTAAACGTTTTTATTGGGTTTTTTTTAAATGATTTCACACTGTTTTCAAGAACAAATAAAAGAAAACTTCAATAAAAAGTCATATTTTGACTCTTCAGGCCTTTTTTTTTTGTTCACACGCTCAGCTTGATGCTTTGAGTCGAGTCAGGATGCAAACATCCTGTGCATTACGCCGCCGCTCCTCACGCATCCTGCAGCACACACTTTCACACTCAGACGTTCATCAGCTCACAAGGAAATTATTCAACTTTCTGCTTCTTCTGTTGTTACTTTACAGATTCAGAGATAAATAAGGTTATAAATATATAAAAACATTGCTGCTCCTCAACCGAGCAAAAACTTTAAAGCATTTCTAAAGAGTTTGAGAGAATTTTCTTTTTCTTTCTTTTTTCTTTCTTTCTTTCTTTCTTTCTTTCTTTCTTTCTTCAGCTGATTTTAAAGCATAAAACTCTCGAAACTGGAGATACAAGCTTTTCTATCTGTATTTAATCTAAATCTTAAAGGACCATACCGGTAATTTTGCATGTTTGAGCCGACCAACATACAACCAACATACATGTTACATTACTGCCAACCATTTTCCAAAACATACTACAGGAGCACTACATTTTCAGATTGTTTTTCCTACCTTCCAGACAGGTTTCATTTCCTTCCAGTACGATATAAAAATCACCTTAAACATGTTTGAGATAAATAATCCATCGTAACGAAGCAGCGTTGTTCATATATTTGTCAGAGTTTTTTTAACTGATCCAACATGGAACTACACAGAAGAAAACGTATGTCTCCGCCAGGAAATATAGTCCCAGGAGAAGACGGCTTTTACAGAAAAATTAAGACATGATAGCAGGAGAAACACTGAATTTTAAAGTGTTTGCATCATCTCAACATTTTATTTTGAAAGATTAGGGGATTTGGAAAAAAAATAGGAAAATTAAAATACGGTTTTGTGTTTTGGAAAATGCTTGGCAACAGCGTAACATGTGTGTGGGAAGTATTTATTGGGCTGAAACATGCAATATCACCGGCATTGCCCTTTAAATTCGCACCATTGCTGCTCTGCGTGCAGTGAGTCATATTCAGCTCCTCTGACGTCGGTACTTTGCACCGCGGTAATGTTTGCCGTGTTGCTGCTTTGCGTGTTTGACAGACAATAGTATGTTTTCAACTCCCACTGCTGGAGCTGCTACAGTAGGGGTCAAAGGTCAAACCACTGGACATGTGACTGAGTGGGCTTTGAGTGGAAATTACTAAGACTCCATGTGGCTGCAGGTTTGGTGCATCAACATGGAGTCTTTGGATAAATTCTCCGTAGATGAGAGGAAAGGTAACGCTTGTTTCTGGTTTTAAACGACGGAAAAGAGACAAAATCTGTGGAATTTTAGATTTCATATGAGTGGAAATTTTGAGGCTTTAGAAGACTAAAAGGGAGGATTTGAGTATTAAATTATGCAAAAAATACATTTTCTGACATATTTCGATCTGTAATGAAATGCTTATTCAGAAACAGGAAGTGACACGGGAGATTCAGCGCCACGTCTGACCTGTGATTGGTGATGTGTCTCGTCAGCTCTTATTGGCGAGTCAAAAGTCACGTGTCCATGAAGCTTCACGCTGCTGTTTGTGGGACGTCACGCCCTGTGGAAAAATGACACGTATTGACCTTTTTTAATCAAACAGCCCAGAAACTTTAAAGGACCATACCAGTGGTTTTGTATATTTAAGCACAGTACATACTACCTACAGGAAATGGTGCAGAAATGACGTTTTAACGTCAGACTCGATGACGTCTCCCTCAGTGCTGTATGTAACCTGCAGCGCTGTTATTTCAGGCCCGGTTGTGTAAGAATCATCTGATAGCTGTTACTATCACTTCAGTGACAGGAAGTCGTGTGGTTGAACAGGAAAGAAAACAGGAAGTAGACGCAGCAAAGCCGCAGGTTGGGTCGAGCTGAGCTGCTGATCCATTGGCTGCTGCCTCGTTTGTTGCGGATGCAGAGATGCAAAGCGTTGGGCCTGACGTCATCCGTGTTGCTGAATGGAGATGAGTGATGTTCCCAGGAGGAAACGGGGAAGTTAAAGGACCATACTGGTGGCTTTGCATGTTTGAGCCCAATAAAAACAACAGGAAAAGTAAAATCTGGTTTTATGGTTTGGAAAATGGTTGATAGCAACATAACGTGTAAACAGGAAGTAATTATTGGGATCAAACATGCAAAATCACCGATAGGTTCCCTTCCGACTACTTTTCAGATTTTAGCAAAGTCAAAAAAGTTTCTGTGAGATACTTTGGTATCTTTCCATCACTCTGAAAGGTCATTTTTAATCACACAGCCAAATGCAAATGATTTGTGATATGAATGTGTCTGATCTCAGCTGTTTGCTGTGGAGTAAATACAAGGTGAAATCAAGGTGAGACAGGAAGCAAAACTAATTATAGAGGCTTCATCGCTGAGATGTCACGCTGGGCCGTGGCTCTGTGTCAGGTTTTCCTGTGTCAGAGCTCCAGCCACGACAGGAAAATACTACAGTCCTCCATCTTTGCTGCATAAAATGAGTGACATCGAGCAGAAACATCAACATTTACATTCATATATTTTATGTATATTGTGGTTTCTCTCGTCCCCTCCAGGCTCGTAAAATCAGGACGTCTGAAATGGCAGCGATCAAGATTGTCAAGCTGGATCCTGGTACGTTAACGAACGGCAGCCTTTAGTTTCTCTGTTTATTTCTGTAAAATAAAAGAGGAAAATTAAAAATCCTTCACATCAACCACCAGCTGCTGCAGCAAGGCAGACGTGACCCACCACAATATCAGTTTGTAGCTTTTATTTGTGAAAAATAACTAAATTTGAGTGCTAATCCAACAAAATTCTTACATGAAGAGGTAATATTATACTGTATTTGATTAAATTTTACACCATAACTGAGTGGAAAACAATAATATAAACCCTCAAACTGTGTAAATGACCCTGCTACATATGCTAGGCTGAGAACTTATCAATCATCCCACACCATCTAACCCTGCCTTGTACATAATTATCCTTCTAGCTGTCTGAACTGTGTGTGTGTGTGTGTGTGTGTGTGTGTTCAGGTNAATTATCCTTCTAGCTGTCTGAACTGTGTGTGTGTGTGTGTGTGTGTGTGTGTTCAGGTGATGACATCACGTCCATCCAGCAGGAAATCACCATGATGAAGGAGTGCAAACACAAAAACATCGTTTCGTACTTCGGCAGCTTCCACAGGTGATGCGTGTTACACTTTAGAATTGTTTTTCCTACCTTTCTGTCACTGCTTTCAGTTCGTTCCAGTAGCTATAAAAATCATCTTTAAGATGCCCGTTATATATTTTGTCAAAGTAACTTTAATTTATCGATCGATGCTGCCTTCTACGTTCAGACGTAAAGTGTTAGCAGGGAAATCATTGAATTTTAGCTGAATATTTGGTTTTGCAGGTTATGGGCTTTGGCAAACTAACAGGAGAATAAAAATATGGTTTTATGTTTTTGGCAGTAACGCAACGTGAATGCAGGTTGTGTTTATTGGGATTTAAAATGCAAAATCACAGGTATGGTCCTTTAAACAGCATACCTGTGTACCTCTGCAGGAACACCAAGCTGTGGATCTGCATGGAGTACTGCGGCGGAGGCTCGTTACAGGACATTTACCACGGTACCGGACGCTGTGAAGGAAGACAGGATACATTTAGTCAATTTTTTAATTTGAATTTAATTTTATTGAATTTTTGACATTTTAGGAAATACACATCTTTACTTCTTACCCAAAAACAGATGATAAATTCAATTAAATCTCCGTTAATCCAGCACAGATACTGGCCTGTCGCTAAACACAAATACTGGAAGGAAAATTAATAATGTTTTGTTTTGTTGTTATTTTTATTATTACTGTATTGGCTATATAGCGGACTAGCTTGGAAGCTAAACCATTCAGCTTTGTCGTAGTTGGAAGGTGTGTGTAGTTTTTCACTTTTGACAGAGCTAGGCTAACAGTAACCCTGCTTTCATTATGCTCAGCTAGGCTAGCAGTTTCCTCCTCCCTCCAGTCTTTGTGCTAAGCTAGGCTAGCAGTTTCCTCCTCCCTCCAGTCTTTGTGCTAAGCTAGGCTAGGAGTTTCCTCCTCCCTCCAGTCTTTGTGCTAAGCTAGGATAAAGGGGTGCAGTAAAAAAAAGAAATAAAGTAAAATTCATATCATTCTTTTCATCTGGCTCTGGTAAAACAGCAAACAATCTTATTTTTCCAGAATGTTGGGCTGTAGCTTTAAAAACAGCGCATAATCACCAAATGAATTCTGAAAAAGAATCATATGAACTCTTCTCCTGTATTTTTAGAAACCCATAGGCTGCATGAGTGTGTAAGCCATTAATCTAAGCGTCTCTTGCAGTGACGGGTCCGTTAAAGGAGAAACAGATCGCCTACGTCTGCAGAGAAACTCTACAGGTGAGCCTCCAGCATCACCTTCATCAAACAGAACAAAACAGCATTTAGCCTCCAGACATAAACACACAGCGGAGATGCTGCAGCGTCTGCATGTTTCACAAGCTAAGCTAACATTAGCGCATTTATGGAATCATCAGACAGAAAAACACGGTGACGCTGAATTAAAGAGGAACAAATACTACATGAAGCCAGGTTCAGCCAAAACGTGTGTTATTTTGACTTTGTTGTGTCAGCATTAACAATCCCGTCACCTACATGAAATAATTCATGTATGCTTTTTTTGTTAATTCACAGTTTGTTCATGTTTATCTAAATAAAACTGTGTATTTTTGAGTGATTACAGAACTTTGTTTTTTGGAGTCGATGTGAAAATCCTCTGCAGTTTAAATATGTAAAAAAAAAAAAAAAANAAAAAAAAAAAAAAAAAGAATCCTGTTTTTTTTTTCTGTGGAGATTCTATCAAGCCTTTTGTTTTCATACATAATTTTATCGTTTAATTATCTCAGATGTGATCATTTTTAGCCTCTTTGGCACCGACATTTACCTGCTGCTGCTACACCTGTACTGAAACATTCAGCTGACTGTGATTCTGTCTTCTCCAGGGTTTGTATCATCTGCACGAAACAGGCAAAATGCACAGAGACATAAAGGTACAGACTTTTATGAATCTTTGACAAGTTGTTGCTGTGTAATTATCATCATGCATAGTTATGTTCTAATACTAATATGGTGCGTTTCCACCAACACGGAACCGGTTCTGTTCTGGTTCCAGAACCTGATTTAGGACCATTTCTGAGCATTTCCACCAAAAAGAAATAGGTTCGGTCTGAACTCAAAAAGTTGGTTCTCGTTCGGAACCAAAAAATAGCAGGACTTGAACTGTGATGACGTCATTAGTGGGCGTGTCTTATTCTAACTTATTCTTATCCTCCGCAAAAAGTGAATAACAATGGAAAAGTGGAAGTGTGTTCATTGGGCTACTGAAGAAACACAATTATTGGTAGCAATATGGACATCAGTAGAATTTTAAGAGAAATTTGACAGCTCAGGTCGGTTTTACGCTGAGATAGCTGATGAGTTGGCGAAGGCGGGGTTTGTCAGAACCCGGAACAAATTACTAACAAACTGAAGAAGGAGTATCAAAACTCCAAACAGGAGCTATGGTAAGGTGGTGCCTCATACTCGGAGCTCCTCATGGTGTCCTGGGCTGTAGATCAAAGGCAGATCAGCTGACCTCAGGAACAAACGTGTTGGAGTCGGTGGAGCGCCAGCCGAACGCCCCTCCACACACAACACGCCAACAGAGTCAGTTATCAGCCTGGACTCTGTTAGAACATGTACAGTCAGCCGCTTCTTTGCTTCTGCTTCATCATTATTTGTGAACACGAGGACACGTTGCTGTGTGTAATAACTTATGTGTGTTTTCATGTGTGAGATAAGCAAATATATTAGTGTGTGTGTGTGTGTGTGTGTTTTCTCTGCAGGGAGCCAACATCCTTTTGACGGAACGAGGAGATGTGAAACTGGGTCAGTAATAACTGAGTAATCTCTGCTGCACACACACACACACACACACACACACACACACACACACACACACAGATCAGGAAGGTTAGAATTCCTGCCGTGACATGACACAGACTCTCTCTCTCTCCTCGCTGTTAGCTGATTTCGGCGTGGCTGCAGAGATCAGCGCCTCCGTGGCCAAAAGGAAGTCGTTCATAGGAACTCCCTACTGGTAAACTGTCCATCCCAACACTTTCCATGTCAAGGTGTCAAGATTTTCACAAGCACACATTTGCCATCGAGTCGAGGAAGTCTTTTTTCCGTATGTAAAGATTCAAAAGTCCAAACATGTTACGCCTTATTCAGTCCTAATCAGTCGTTTGGAACGTTGAAATTCACACACTTCAGAAAAATCCAAGCAGAAACTCCTTCACAGCGTTTATTCAGCTCACCAAAGTGCAAAAAAAGTGAAGACAAATGTTTCGATATTACATCTTCCTCAGTGTCTTATGAATATCAAAGGCTCCACCCTTTTTATATGACGGAGTGGTCAGCTGGTCTAAAAGCCTAGACTGTGTAAACCATTCAGCTTTGTCGTAGTTGGAAGGTGTGTGTAGTTTTTTACATTTGATAGAGCTAGGCTAACAGTAACCCTGCTTTCATTATGCTAAGCTAGGCTAGCAGTTTCCCCCCGCTTCCAGTCTTTGTGCTAAGCTAGGCTAGGAGTTTCCCCCTGCTTCCAGTCTTTGTGCTACAACAGGCTAAAGGGGTGCAGTAAAAAGAGGGGAAAAAGTTAAATTCATATCATTCTTTTCATCTGGCTCTGGGTAAAACAGCAAACAATCTTATTTTTCCAGAATGTTGGGCTGTAGCTTTAAAAACAGCACATAATCACCACATGAATTCTGAAAAAGAATCATAATAGATGGAACTGAACTCTTCTCCTCTATTTTTAGAAACCCATAGGCTGCATGCGACCCCGACTCCCACAATAAAAAAGGAGATATTTACATATAAGATGATAATTTTAGAACTCTGGTCTAATTTTACATTATCCTGCAATTTTGTTTGTTCATTATCGGTGATGTGAATGATATTTGTTTGTCTTCCTGTGTAATATGTGTGTTTTTATTGTGGGGGCGTAACATTGGGAGTAACACGGGGTCACATGACTCAGCTGACTACTCTGTCATATAAAAAGGGTGGAGTCCTTTAATATTCCAGAGGAAGATGTGATATTGAAATGTTCGTCTTCACTTTTTTGCCGTTTTTTTGGTGAGCTGAATAAACGTGCTTGGGTTTTTCTGGACAGTGTGAATCTCTCACTGTGGCCATGTTCCAGTAAAAACACATCTAACTTCAGTAAAAAGCAAAACTGTAAAAATGACTTCAGACTCGACACACAAACCCTCTCCTTCCTTGTGTTTGCGTCGGGCCAGGATGGCGCCGGAGGTGGCGGCCGTGGAGAAGAAGGGCGGCTACAACCATCTGTGTGACATCTGGGCCGCCGGCATCACGGCCATCGAGCTGGCGGAGCTGCAGCCGCCCATGTTTGACCTCCACCCAATGAGGTGAGTCCACGGACAACGCAGACACCCTGCTGAGTTATTACAGAAGAAAGACAGAAATGACAAAGAAATGAGAAAGAGGACATGAAGAAAACAAATGTGTAAAATTATATTTGACATGCAGAGGCAGAATGATATTCACAGAACATATTTCTTAGATTTGTATGGAACGCCAAATGCGCCAAAATTAAGTAAATAAAAATGACATTATGAAATAAATAACTCTATGCAAAAATCATTTTTATCATGGAATCTTATTTCATAATAACACTTTTATTTCATAACGCCCCGTTTTTCAAAAGTCTCTTTTATTTCACTGCACCGTTTTTCGTAATGACACATTTCATCAGGAGATTTGAGGGCCAATGGGCCACTGGGCGTGGCTTTACGCTGATCGTTTGTCAGACAAATTCAAGTCAAAACTTTCAGCTATAACTATTAAACTGTCGCCAAATTAAGTTTTGAGGTTTTTTCTGCTTAGAATTAGAATATATGGTCGACAGATTAAAATAATGCTGGATTAAAAATTGGTTTCAGTGTTTTCGGAGACAAGAAGCTCCGCTAGAGGCTCCCAGCAGAGAGCAGCTTCTCCGCTGACCGGTCATCCCCGTTACCATGGTGATAACAGTTAACTGTAATTAATACTACACACTAACCAGGCAAAATAATAATTTAACTTTAGACAGAAAATTTCTGTTGTTTCAAATAAATGAAAGAATATTAGAATTTAACACCCGATTTGTGTGTGTGTGTGTGTGTGAGAGAGAGAGAGAGAGAGAGACAGAGAGAGAGAGAGAAACCAAACCAATTTTTAATCCAGCATTATTTTAATCTGTCGACCATATATTCTAAGCAGCTACTTTCTCTCATGAAAAAACCTCAAAACTTAATTTGGTGACAGTTTAATAGTTGNATTCTAAGCAGCTACTTTCTCTCATGAAAAAACCTCAAAACTTAATTTGGTGACAGTTTAATAGTTGTAGTAGAAAGTTTTGACTTGAATTTGTCTAACAATCAGCATAAGGCCACGCCCACTGGCCCTCAAATGTCCTGATGAAATGTCTCATTATGAAAAACGGTGCTGTGAAATAAGAGACTTTTGAAAAACGNCAAATGTCCTGATGAAATGTCTCATTATGAAAAACGGTGCTGTGAAATAAGAGACTTTTGAAAAACGTTATGAAATAATATGAAATAAGATTTTGTGATAAAAATGATTTTTGCATAGAGTTATATATTTCATAATGTGTTTTTTTTGGCGTTCCATAGATTTGCCCAGCAGAGACGCAGGTTTAGTTGAAGCTTTCGGCTGCGGTGCCTGTGAATGTAAATGTTAAGATGAGGTTTGGATGTTTCAGAGCTCTGATGCTGATGTCTAAGAGCAGCTTCCAGCCGCCGCGCCTGAAGGACAAAGCCCAGTGGTGAGATGAACGAGCTGCTCGTTTCTGCCTTCCTTCTCCAGGATTTCCTTTAAAGCTGAAAAGAAGCTAATCGCTAGCAGAGCAGTTAGCCAAACATGCTGCAGTTATTTATTTAGTACTTCAATGTGTTAATTCCTTAAAGGAGCATACCTGTGGTTTTGCATGTTTGAGCCCAAATACAAGCATTTTCCAAAACATACAACTGGAGCAGCAAATATTAGAATTGTTTTTCCTACCTTCCAGACTGCCATATGAAAACTTAATACACTCAGAATGGATAAAAATCCTTTGTCATAATTCCTGTTTTAGTTGACAAATTGCGATACATTTTATTTTAGTTTTTGTTTCGAAGGATTTATTTTATTTAGTTTTCGTCTCATTTTACTCATTTTAGGAAAAATGGTCGTTGACGAACATTTTTCGTTTTAGTTTTTGTCGATGAAATTAACAAGCTGCCGTTGGTTTGGGTTCATTCTAGTATGATATAAAAACCAACTTGTAGAGACTTGAAACACGCTAAGATAGCAAACATGTCATCTATTACATTTTTTTGTCAAAATAACTTTATTTACCACTACAGAGCTGCACAAAAAAAATGTATGCCTCCGCCTGGGAATATAGTCCCAGGAGAAGACAACTTTTACAGAGAAATTAAAACAACCGTCTTCTAAATTCAGACGTGTCAACAGGTGAAAAATTGAACTTTAAGGTCTATTTCGGGATTTTCCAAAATAAGACAAAAACTAAAATACAGCTTTATGATTTGGAAAATGCTTGTCAGCAGTGTAACGTGCATGCAGGTCGTATTTATTGGGCTTATATTTGGAATCATGGAATCTGTATTTGTGTATAAAATCATTATCTGTCTTGTGGCCTTTGTTTTGTCTGCAGGTCTGCAGGTTTCCAAAGCTTCGTGAAGATGGCCCTCATTAAAAACCCTCGTAAACGGCCGTCAGCCGAGACGCTGCTGCAGGTTCCAGCCTTCGTCATTTATCGCACATTCCTGTCTGTGCTCATAGTATTTTCTGTTTTATAACCTGGCTTTTCCGGTGGAGATAACGTAGCATCGAGCAGAAAAGAAAACATTTTAACAGAAGGAAAGCGTTAATAATAATGTATTTCAGTCACGTGTTGAACCAGTGATCTTACTGTTCTCTTCTTTACTTTCATTACTTTGTGCTTTGCTTGGAAAATATAGCTAAGTGCATTCTAGCTAGCAGGATGGGTGTACAGAGTTAATGTGCAGGCTTCAACTGAGAAATTTAGATTTTTTTTCATAATATACTTTAATTCACTCAAACACTTCCAAAGGTTTCCAGAGATCAGCGTCGTTTTCTGTCGGCGTTAACGTTTGCGTAACTTGTTCCTCCAGCATCCGTTTGTGACGCAGCTGCTGACGCGGAACCTGGTCATGGAGCTGCTGGACACGGCGAGGAACGCGGAGCTCCACGGCGGCCAGACGCACAGCATGGACGACAGCGAGCTGGAGGTCAGGACGGATTTTCAACGCTGCGTTACTCCAACCATATTCCAAAAATAAAACCGTATCTTAAGTTTTGTGTTATTTTGCCAAATTTCTTAATCTTTCAAAATCGAATGTTCAGGTGATGCACACACCTTAAAATTCAGTATTTCACCTGCTGAGTGTAGAAGACAGAGCTGTTTTTAATTTCTTGATAAGCTGATAATAAGATGGCATTTGGTTCTCTGTGATGGATTATTTATCTCAAACACGTTTCAAGTCTCTACAAGTGTAAATAATTCTTATATTTACCGCTCCAGCAGTATGTTTTGGAAAATGTTTGTCAGTAACATGTATGCAGGTTATATTTATTGGACTAAAACATGCAAAAAAGTCACTGAAATGCTCCTTTAAATCACATGCTATGACAGTTTGCAAACAGATTAAAGAGCAGAAACAGAAATGGAATCAGTCAGATGTGTCCCTCACACGGGGAATAATGTCTTTTCTGTGTGTGTGTGTGTGTGTGTGTGTGTGTGTGTGTGTGTGTGTGTGTGTGTGTGTGNTGTGTGTGCTACAGATTGGGGAAGCGGCTCCTGACAAGATTCAGTCAGCAGGGAAGCACCTGCCGGTAGAGAGGACGCTATCTGAGGAACAATGTGAGGACACACCCACACACACACACACACACACACACAGAATTCCACAGTCCAGTATTTTAGCAAATATGCTAGCCTAAACCTAAAGCTGTTCTTCAGAATCAGATTTCATGATGAATATCATTTTCATCTCTGCACATTCAATACAGCAGCAACATGATTAGCATAGCTTAGCACAAAGACTGGAAGCAGATGGAAACTGCTAGCCTAGCTGCATCAAATGCAAGAAAAAATTAAATATTTTAGAGGATTCGGAAAATAACAGGAAAACTAAAATATGGTTTTATGTTCAAACACACAATATCACTGGTATGGTCCTTTAAAAATAGCTGGGTTAAACTGTGTGCGTGTGTGTGTGTGTGTGAATAGCACATTGTGTAGAAGGGAAGCTGAGGTCTACACCAGGTTGCTGTACAGTACGGAGCAGACCAGAGTGTGAAGCCAGACACACACACACACACACACACACACACACACACTCTCTCCACTCTTCACCACAACAAGCCTATTGAGTGTGAGCAGCGTGAGTCACTCAGGCCGCTGCACAGACGTGGCACTGTCTGCTCACCATGCTAATGACATGTTCTCACCGCCACGCTGTGACGCCGCCTCGTCCCACATGCGTGCAGCAGCGCCGCAGCAGTGTGACTGAGGAGTCGTTGTCCTGATTCATATGATGAATGTGCGTGCAGGGGTTCTCACGCACAACGAAGCCACAGTACAGCTAACACGCAACACATCTACACGCATTCATGCTGCTCTGTCACTATTTAAAGGACCAAACCGCTCATTTTGCATGTTAAGCCCACTAAATATTACCCATTAAATTACTGACAACATTCACCAGAACTGCTGCTACTGTCTACTGCAGCGATAAATATTAGAATTGTTTCTCCTACCTTCCAAACTGAAATTTCTTTCAGCTTTTTTTCCCAATATGCCGTAAATTCAACTTGTAGAGGCGTGAAACGTGTTTGAGATAAATAATCATCACGGAAAACCAAATGTCCTGCTTTTTCTTTTTTTTTTTTTTTTTTNTTTTTTTTTTTTTTTTTATCAGCGTAACTTTATTTAACTGATCCAACACGGAGCTGCACGGAAGAAAATGTATGCCTCCACCAGGGAAAATAGTCCCAGGAGAAGACTTTTTTTTTTTGAATAATATTTTTATTGTAATTTTTTCTTTGTTATATATGTTATATATGTCCATTTTTACACACAATGGGTACGCATACATAAGTATACATATACCTCTATACATACTATTGAGAATATTAATATAGCAGAAAATATCACTTGATTGCATACACTCTTGCATTTTTATGCTGTACTAAAAAGAGAAGATAAAATGAAAAAGAGAAAAAAAGGATAAAACATCCTATAACAACAGATTAGCTTCTCTGACAGACATTATTTACAAAAACATGAAAAACAGAGACAAAATAAATATAAGCAGGATAAAAAAATAATTTTAATTAGGTAAGAAACTAAAATCTATCAGTAAATTAAAGAAATAGACCTAATAAAATAATATTAGAACATGAATAAAAAGACTAAAAGGCAGATAAAGAGGAATAATAAACTAATAAAAAGGACTGTGACATTTTATTCATCCGTGTTCGTCATGTTTTAACAGCAACACGTTTCCTTTCAGTTGACCTTGTGAAGTTCGGGCCGCCGCTGAGGAAGGTCACGGAGCCTTATCCCGATCTGGTAAAACCGCTTTCTGGAAGTCATCTCAGACATGTCAACGTACACATGTATGCTCTAAATCACATGGATGACATAAGAAGATGTAAATATGATGAAAGGCTGTGTTTTTCTCAGCAGGGCTCATATGATGATGACTGGAGTCTGTCTGGAGATGAAGATGATTCACCGTAAGTCTTCTACTCCTCTTCCTCTTTAAAAAGTGGATTGGGAATATTTTGGTCGTCATCAGCGAGACGTCACGGCTATACAGGATTAGCTTTAGCATGGGGAGCGCTGCAAATTACAAGTGACAGATGTCAATTGCATTAGCTTGTTAGCATGTTAGCATTTTAGCTAGTTGTATTATCAATTTAATTTTAAACGTAGAAGTGAGATGGAAAAAAAAACATGACTTCTGATCTGAGCGGTCACACGGCCGCCACATCGAGATCAGATATGAATCTGATGTAAATCTGATCTGAAAAAAAAAATCAAATTTAGTTTGTTTATACACCAAAAAGAATTAATAATCAGATCATAAAAAAATCATATCTGTGTCAGATGTAGGAAAAAAAAATAAAAATCAGATCTGTCACGTAGAAAAAAAAAAAATCATATGTNAGATGTAGGAAAAAAAAATAAAAATCAGATCTGTCACGTAGAAAAAAAAAAAATCATATGTGTCATATGTAGCCAAAAAAAAATTAAAAATCATATCTGTGTCACATGTAGGAAAAAAAAATCATATCTTTGTCATATGTAGGTAAAAAAAATTAAAAATCATGTCTGTCACACGTAAGCAAAAAAAAAAAAAAAAAGNAAAAAAAAAAAAAAAAAAAGTCAGACGTGAGCCCATGACGTGAAGGCAGCGTTTGTAAATTAGAATGGATCTTTAAAGATATTGATTATTGGCTGAGAATCTGAGTTTGGCTGAAGACGGCGTTAGAGGAACTCCCTTTGTTATCGTCCAGCCAGACCCATAGTCAGATAAACAGCAGGTCTTCCTGTTGCAGGAGCCTGTTGGAATGTGTGGAGCAAGCTCTGCAGCTGAGGTAGGCCACACCCACCCACACCCACACCCACCCACACCACTAACCACCCGCCCACCCACTCATCCCACAGCTCAAACCAGGCGCTCTGCTGCTGTGGTAACATCAGCTCATGCAGCTTCATAGAATCAGTGGGTTTGTCTGCATGTTTCCTGATTCCTTTAAAGGACCATACCACCCGTTTTACATGTTTAAGCCTAATATATTCAGTTTTCATACATGTAACATTACTGACAGTCATTTCCCAAAGCATACTACTGGAACGGTGAATTAAAAATGTTTTTCCTACCTTCCAGACCTCCATTGGTTTCAGTTCATTCTCTATTAAAATCAACTTGTTGATACTGTAAACGTTCTTGGGATAGGTAATCCATCATCACCAACAAGACGTGTATTCAGGTTTTTTTAGAAGTTATGTAATTTTAGTGTTTAAGCTCAATAAAAAGCGTGGAGTGAATGTATGCCTCCACCGGGGAATATAGTCCCAAAAGAAGACCTGCGTTTATGGAAAAATTTAAAGGACCGTGACTTCATAAGGCTGTGTAACTATTAGCAGGAGAAACATGGATTTTTAAGGTGGGTGTATCACTTGAATATTTGATTTTGAAAGATTAAGAGATTTAGCAAAATATCAGGAAAGCTGAAATACGGTTTTATCCTTTGGGAAATGATTGTCAGTAACATAACATGTATGAAAATTAAATATATTAGGCTGAAACATGCAAAATCGGGTGGTATGGTCCTTTAAAGGAAAGTTGTGTGCTTTTTATTTTAAACAGCAAAACTTCAAACTCGCTTACAAAATGCTTCTGGGTATATTTTGATGTGCAAACATGATGATATGAAAATTGAATATATTTTGCTCAAACATGCAAAATGGACGGTATGGTCCTTTAAAGCTCTGCTGAGGTCTTCATGATGGATTTGAGCACAAACCCACTGGGCTTTTTTTTTGTTTTTTTTTTTGGCTTTTTGTGCTCGTCTGTGGAAACTCCCTGAGGTCAGATAGCAGAAAGACAAATCATAACTTTATAATCTGTGGAAACTGGAAATGGATTAGCAAAGGAGTGTGAAATTTTAGTTAAAGGACCATGCCTGTGGTTTAATAAATACAACCTGTTAAGTTAGATTACTGCCAACCATTTTCCAAAAAAATACTACTGGAGCAGTAAATATTAGAATTGTTTTTCCTACAGTTTTATGTGTTGGAAAATGGTTGTCAGTAAAATAATGTGGATCTGGGTCGTATTTATTTTGCTTGAACTTGCAAAATCACCGATATGCTCCTTTAAAATCCCTCAAACATCAGATCAGTTGGATCATTTAGCTGGTATGATGATGATTAGACTTTACCAAACTAATTTCAAGTAGTTTTAAAGTCATGTAGTTTGGTAAAAAGTAATTATGATACCAACTAAATGAACCAACTGATCTGATGTTTGAGGGATTTTAAAGGAGTATATTCAGTGATTTTGCATGTTCTTTGATTCTGAAGAGCAGATCATGATTTTATTTTCTGCTGTGTGACGCTCAGTTTGTCTGCGTTTTTGTGGTTCCTCCTCAGGATTTTACTTTTTTTTTGTATTTGTTGCTCAGCATTCAGCTTTTTCCTCATGAAGTCGTTTGGTTTTCATCGTCAGATGGTTTAATAATTATTCTTATTCCTTCTTATTGCTCGTTTGTCTTGCAGGAGTTTAACCATTAAGAGGGCGCCATCTGCTGACGTGAGTTCTAACTGAATAAATAAGTATTTCAGTTCTATTTACATATTATGTGTATTTGTAAGTGGACTGAATGATTTTTTATAAAGAAAACAGATAAAAGTAAAGATGCCTGTATGAATATTAAAAAACAGACATAACATAACAGATTATTTGACCTGGTTTGAAATAAACACCATGACAGAAATGACTGGAGTGTAATAGGAGCTCAGCTGCTGAAGTGCGTTTTCTCGGTGCGTTGCGTGTTTTAGGCGTGTAAAAGCAGCAGGAAAAGCGCTTTGTTAAGCCCGTCTACAGCCTCTCTGCCGGCGTTCAGCTCTTTAACGCTCAGCGCAGAGGACGAAGACGCCGCGCCCAGGCCGAGCTGCACGCTGGGGCCGCACGCCGCCGTCCCTGATGACTGCACCTCCAACGCAGGTAAACGTACAGCACGTGTTAGCATGTTAGCATCTTATGACTGGCTTCAAGGAGCACACCGGTGATTTTGCATATTTACATGTTACATTACTGGCAACTCCTTCCCTAAACATAAAACTGTGTTTTAGTTTTCCTGTTATTTTTCCAAAATCTTTTTTTTTTTTTTTTTTTNTTTTTTTTTTTTTTTTTTGATTTTGTCAAAATCAAATGTTCAGGTGACACAGACACACCTTAAAAATTAATGTTTCACCTGCTGACACGTCTGAATGTAGTTGGATGGTTGTTTCTTGATAAAAGCCGACTTCTTGTGGGACTACTTTCTACGGCAGAGAAATACATTTTCTCTGCCGTGTTAAATCTTTTTTTTAAATAAAGTTACTTCGACAAAAACAATTAAAGGACCATACCACTATTTTGCATGTTTGAGCCTAATATATTCAGTTTTCATACATGTTACTGACAATCATTTCCCAAAGGATAAAACCGTATTTCAGCTTTCCTGATATTTTGCTAAATCTCTTAATCTTTCAAAATCAAATATTCAAGTGATACACCCACCTTAAAAATCCATGTTTCTCCTGCTAATAGTTACACAGCCTTATGAAGTCACGGTCCTTTAAATTTTTCCATAAACGCAGGTCTTCTTTTGGGACTATATTCCCCGGTGGAGGCATACATTCACTCCACGCTTTTTATTGAGCTTAAACACTAAAATTACATAACTTCTAAAAAAACCTGAATACACGTCTTGTTGGTGATGATGGATTACCTATCCCAAGAACGTTTACAGTATCAACAAGTTGATTTTAATAGAGAATGAACTGAAACCAATGAAGGTCTGGAAGGTAGGAAAAACATTTTTAATTCACCGTTCCAGTAGTATGCTTTGGAAATGATTGTCAGTAACGTTACGTGTATGAAAACTGAATATATTAGACTCAAACATGCAAAATGGGTGGTATGGTCCTTTAACTGATGTTGTGTTCTCTGATGTACATTTCAAGTCTCCACAAGTTGATTTTTATATTTTATACTGAAATGAACTGAAACCAATGGCACTCCGGAAGGTAGGAAAAACAATTCTAATATTTACTGTTCCAACAGTATATTTTAGAAAACGGCTGGCAGTAACGACATGTATGCAGGTTGTATTTATTGGGCTCGAACATGCAAAAGCACTGGTATGGTCCTTTAAAGTCGACCGTACATGAATCTGGTAATACCTGACATGTTTCGGCAGGTTTGGCCAGGTGTTCCGCCACGCAGGACATCAGGCAGCGCTGCAGCGACCCGTGTCTGCCTGCAGGCGGCGCCGCCACGGCCGAGCAGAGGAGGAGGACGCCGGACACGTCTCCAAAACGAGAGACGTCGCTGTCACCGGAGTGGAGCACGCTGCGGAAAAATGCCGAGGACTCGGTAAACTCAAAGCAAACGTCTTTACGTCAGATCAACAAGCTAACATCATAACTTCCTCTTTTCTTTAAAAAAACTTTAATCTTCCCTTTTTTTTTTTTTTTTTNTTTTTTTTTTTTTTTTACGTGTAACCTGTTAAATTCCTAGAGAGCAGATTGTCATGGACTTCCTCCCACCCCTCAGGTCCATGTAAGTGTGACATCTAACAGCATGACAATAAAACAGCAGTGATCTGGTGACTAACAGGAAGACGTGCATGGCTCAAAGGTCTGTAAAAAAAAAAAAAAAAAAANAAAAAAAAAAAAAAAAAAACACAAGCAGGTAAAAATCTCGTTAAAACTTCAGTTATACTCGGATTACGGCTACAAATAGATGTTTTTAAACGCTGCAACGTGTCAAACCAGGAAACCACAGAATCAGATTTATTCAGCAAAGTTTTTAAATGCAGCTCAAAATAGAATCCAGATTATCGCTGTAAAAATAACGTAAAATACACAATAATGTAAAAATAATTCAGCTGGCAGATTTAAAGCTTTTCTGTAGCTTTACTTCGTTTCTCTTCCTGTTCTAGATGGGAGCCTGTTTCTCCAAAGTCTTCAACGGCTGTCCTCTGAAAATCCACTGTGCCGTCACCTGGATCCTACCGAAGACCAGAGGTGAGAAAACTCAGCACCGTGTCACCTGGTCAAGGTGTGCAGATGTTCCATTCTTTTCAGGAGAGGACGATGGAAGCTCCGCCCCCGCTGGCAGTGAGAGCGGCGGCGTGGCCAGACCGTCAAAGTTCAAATTTTTCAACGTTTTCCGCTTTGCTGTAAAGACAAACGGATGTTGATATTCTCGGGTCAAAGATGGACGCTGAGTCGCCGACAGGCTGGAATATCTTCTGAATCTCTTCATCCTCAGGTCTTGAATTCAGCCAATAGAATTCTTCCAGCAGTCTGCGTCCTGTAAAACGTGATGAACCCACATGCGTGTGCGTGTCCGCCTTTTCTGTCGCTCCTTTAAACGAGCGTCTAAAACGGCCAGAGCTTTCCTGTTTTTATAAAACATTGCGCAAAATATTGCATCCTCCAATATTGATTCGCTGTTGCATCCCGCCAATTGCCATGGCAACGGTTCCACATCTACCATTGTTGTCTGCTGTCAGGCACTGCGTTCCGCTGTCATTGGTGGTAGGATGGTTTTTCTACCATCAACATGTGAACGCAGCGTGATGCAGAGCGTTGCATGACCTGGGCGTTCAGTTATTGTGTATTGGGAGCTGAGCGGTGACTCCTAACGTCGCGTCACGCCACCTTGAGCGCCACATGGCACTCAGATTCGCCGTTTTGACGCGGCGCTCAAAGTTCAGACAAATTCAACTTTGGCCTTTTCGATACTGACCATTCCAATACGCAACCAATCAGAGAACAGCTGCGCTCTAAGCAGAAGAGGAGGAGCTTAGAACCTGTAGAGCGTTTAGAACGCTGACTCAACATTCGCCGTTTTTTCGCTTTTCTTCTCCGAGAAGAAGAGCCACAGCCGTCTTTGTATCGATGTCTGTGTCGCGACCCAATTTGACCCGGAAACCCAATTTAGATCACGAATGTGCAAAGACCGCCCATGGTAACCGTCAACATGTCATTAGCAACGAGCGCTTCCTGTCAGCGCTGGACGCCAAACTCAGCGGCAATGCTAACGCTTAGCATGTGACACGGGTCTAAATGTCTCAACACCTGCACAGGTTAGGCGTGTTTGAAAGCTGGATTTTCTCCGCAGATCAGTACCTGATTCTGGGTGCAGAGGAAGGAATCTACAGGCTCAACCTCAACGAACTCCACGAAGACACACTGGAGAAGGTACGGAAAGACGACATCCTGTCCTTTCACAATAAAACCAACGGGAAATACAACTGGTCTGACGAAAAGCAAATTTGTGAGTTTTGACACTGGCAAATTTGTGAGTTTAAAAAGTAAAAAAAAAAATAATGAAAATTATTTTTAAAGATGAATAATATTTATTTTAATTTTTTTAAATAATGATTTTTTTTTAATAATGAAAAAGAGAAGATAATGAGAACGGGAATCAAACCACCTCAAATTGTGACTATGCCTGCAGTAACGACCTTATTAAATTATACTCTTCCATCAGATTTAGCAATAAAGAAATAGTTGTGTTTTTAGTGCAAAATCATTGAATTATCATAAACATACAGACTTTTAAAACTGGCAGATTTTCCAGTTTTAAAACTTGAAATAATGTCTCCTTTTGTTTTTTTTGTCTTATATGGCCCTGACGCACTGTCGTATCATCGAGTCTCATCACAAAAATACTAAAATCTCTATTTTAAAACAAAGGATGAATGAGAGAGAAAACCCGTTAAAACAGACCTGATGCTGCTGAAAACTTCACGCTGCTTTTTGTTTTTTTATCCGCTACTGATTTTTGTTCTGTAAATCTTTAAAACATGTTGCTACATTAAAACACGTGTTGTTTGAATGGATTTCTGCAATATATGGTGTTAAAGGACCATACCACCATTTTGCATGTTTGAGCCTAATATATTCAGTTTTCATACATGTTACGTTACTGACAATCATTTCCCAAAGGATAAAACCATATTTCAGCTTTCCTGATATTTTGCTAAATCTCTTAATCTTTCAAAATCAAATATTCAAGTGATACACCCACCTTAAAAATCCATGTTTCTCCTGCTAATAGTTACACAGCCTTATGAAGTCACGGTCCTTTAAATTTTTCCATAAACACAGGTCTTCTTTTGGGACTATATTCCCTGGTGGAGGCATACATTCACTCCACGCTTTTTATTCAATTCACCGTTCCAGTAGTATCCTTTGGGAAATGATTGTCAGTAACGTTACATGTATGAAAACTGAATATATTAGGCTCAAAGATGCAAAATGGATGGAATGGTCCTTTAAGCTGCTGCGGCTCTTCCCTCAGCTGCTGCCTCAGCGATGCACGTGGCTGTACGTGATGAACAACGTACTGATGTCCGTCTCAGGTAACAAACACTAAACACCTTCCTGTCATGCTGCTGCGTCTTTGCTTTGCTCTGAGAACATGGTTGCCGCTGCAGGAAAGTCGTCGCAGCTTTACTCGCACAGTCTGACCGCTTTGTTTGAGCTCAGAGGAAACGAGCAGAAGAAGCACGGCAGCCTGTCGCTAAGCAACAACCGCTTCACCGAGAGGATCAGCCACAGGTACGACACACGCCACGCCTCACCATGGCGCCACGCCCTGCAGTATTATATACTAATAATAACAATAAAATCCACTTTTAAAGGACCATACCGGTGGTTTAGCATGTTTGAACCCAATAGATACAACCCGTATAAATAGTACATCGCTGCCAGCCATTTCCCAAAACATGCTACAGGCATGATAAATATTACAATTGTTTTTCCTACCTTCCAGACTGCCATGGGCTTTAATTCATTCCATTAAAAATCAGTTTATAGAGATTTGAAACGTACTTGAGATACATATTCCATCACAGATAATGCAATGGTTTTTATTTTTTTTTGTTGAACTTTGTTGTAACTTTATTTAAACAGTCCAACACATAGCAACACACAAGTGTACGTCTCCGCCAGAGAATATAGTCCCAGGAGAACACGGCTTTTACAGAGGAATTTAAAAGAGGCTGTGCCTTCTACATTCAAACGTACGCGCTAACAGGTGAAACATTGAATTTTAAGGCGTTCGCATCACCTGAACATCTGATTTTGAAAGATTTTTGAATTTGGCAAAATAACAGGAAAATGAAAACACAGTTTTATGTTTTAGAAAATGTTTGCAGTAACATAGCACGTATGTCAGTAGTATTTATCAGGCTTAAACATGTAAAAATCACCAGTATGGTCCTTTAAGCGTCAGCAGTAGCGATGTGTAGTTGTCGTCTCTCCGTCACAGGAAGTTTGCTGTGTCAGTGAAGATTCCGGACACTAAAGGCTGCAGGAGATGCAGCGTGGGTGAGTGCTGCAGCATGGACTCGGACCGTGTGCGTGTCTGTTCTGACACGTATGACCAGCAGGCTTCTCTTCTGTCTCCCTCTCAGCCAGGAACCCGTACACGGACAGCACGTTTCTCTGCGGCGCCGTTCCGTCGGGCCTGGTCTTGTTGCTGTGGTATGAGCCTCTGCAGAAGTTCATGCAGCTGAAGGTAAACTTTAAAGGAGCATACCGCTGGTTCTGCATGTTTGAGCCCAAAGATACAGCCAGCATACATGTCACATGACAACAACTTCCCACAACATACTGGAGTGGTCAATATTAGACTTGTTTTTCCTACCTTCCAGACATTCTGACGTGATAAAAATACTTGAAACGTAATAAATAATCCATCACAACAAACACGACGTCTATTACATTTTTTTGTTGAAGTAACTTTATTTAACCGATCCAACACAAAGCTGCATGGAAGAAAATGTACGTCTCCGCCAGGAAATATAGTCCCACGAAAAGACGGCTTTTACTGAGAAATTAAAAATCACCGTCCGTTCTACGTTTGGACATACGTGTTAGCAGGTGAAACGTTGCATTTTAAGCTGTGTGTGTGTGTGTCACCTGACCACGATTTTGACAGATTAGAAGATTGTATGTAGGTTGTATTTATTGGTCTTAAACATGCAAAATCACCGGTATGGCCCTTTAAGCTGTGGCCGTGTTTCGGAGCTTGGTTTTGATGGGTTTGTGGTTTTCAGCACGTATCGGTCAGCCTGCCGGACGCTCTGCTGGTGTTTGAGCTGCTGGTGTTGGTGACAGACGAGTTTCCTCAGCTGTGCGTCGGAGTGAGAAACGACGACGAAACCGGCAACAGCCTCAACTTTGACATCATCGAGCTGAACGGAGCGCCCGTTTCAGCGCCAGGTAACGCTGAGCGGGTCTGTTCAAGTCATACTTCATTTATTATGGCTACAACTCCACATGTATGGACAACTAGGAAGATTTTTCAGCCGAATCAAAGAACTTTAGCGAGAAAAATCAAACTGTCGTGCAGACGTGTGTCGGATGAAAATCGTCGTAAGCTGATGTTAGTTTACTCACAAGAACAGACATTATGAATTGAAAGATTGATGTGTCTCTGCCCCGCCCCCGCAGGTAGCGGAGGGCTCAGGGCCGTCCAGGTGACCCAGCTGGACAGAGACACCATCCTCATTGCTGTAGAAAGTAAGTAACCGTCATCTCATCACGAGTTATGAATCTACCAGCCGCCATTAACCGAGCCGCTCACATGACATCCAGGAAAAAATGGATATTATGACTTCATTTCCTCCTTTTTCTTAAATCGTGATCACAATTTATCAATTTGTTCCCTCATTGTTGTTAAATTCAGCCACTTTTCAGTAGTTCGTTCAGTTTTTATTACTTCTCTCTCCTTGTGATTTAACTAAAACGAAGGTGTGAATAATAAAACGTGCACACATATTAATAAAGCGTGACTACAGATTCATAATACATAGCCACATTATCTATTTTTTTCTCCCTGGATGTCATATGAGGGATTCCATGAATGTTTTCATGCTGATTACTAATCTGTCTCTGTCTTGATGCTGATTGGACAGAAACCGTTAAGATCGTGACCCTGCAGGGTCTTCCATGCAAAGAGCTGGCTGCTGAGATGCTCTTTGACTTCCCCGTTGAAACTCTAGGTATGTTATCCATCATCTGCTGAAATCCTTTCTGCAGCGTAACGCAGGGAGAGCTGACGGACGTGTTTCACAGTTTGCTTGCAGGATAGCGTTCTGGCGTTCTGGAAACACGGCCTCAAAGGGAAAAGTTTTCATTCAGATGAGGTGACGATCGCACGACTCACGTCTGCTGGTCACGTTTATTCTGCAGCTGTTCCTATGTATTTTTAGCACGATGTCAATAAAACAGCAGATTCCGTGTGTTTGCAGGTAACACAGGAGATCACAGACGAGACTCGAGTATTCAGAGTTTTAGGAACAAACAGGTGAGTTACCTGTCCTGCTGCGTTCCACTTCCACTCACATTTCTGACCTCAGACTGGGAAAGGTCAAAGAAAACGCCTTCCTTCCTCTCAAACCCCGACGTCTGTGCTGACATCATCTCAGTATGGCTTCTCACAGTATTTCTCTGTTTATAAATGAACGTTTCAAAGTGTTTCTTTAAAGGACCATTCCACCCATTTTGCATGTTTGTTTGAGCCTAATATATTCAGTTTTCATACACGTAACGTCACTGACAATCATTTCCCAAAGCATACTACTGGAACGGTGAATTAAAAATGTTTTTCCTACCTTCCAGACCTCCATTGGTTTCAGTTCATTCTGCATTAAAATCAACTTGTTGATACTGTAAACGTTCTTGGGATAGGTAATCCATCATCACCAACAAGACGTGTATTCAGGTTTTTTTAGAAGTTATGTAATTTTAGTGTTTAAGCTCAATAAAAAGCGTGGAGTGAATGTATGCCTCCACCGGGGAATATAGTCCCAAAAGAAGACCTGCGTTTATGGAAAAATTTAAAGGACCGTGACTTCATAAGGCTGTGTAACTATTAGCAGGAGAAACATGGATTTTTAAGGTGGGTGTATCACTTGAATATTTGATTTTGAAAGATTAAGAGATTTAGCAAAATATCAGGAAAGCTGAAATACGGTTTTATCCTTTGGGAAATGATTGTCAGTAACGTAACATGTATGAAAACTGAATATATTAGGCTCCATCATGGTCCTTTAAATCAGTCAGCACACAGACAGGAACAGCTTAAACACGCTAACAGTGCAGCAGTTGTTTTCAAAAGGTAAAAAGCTCATACATGTTAAAACGTCGCTTCTTTTGAGTTTTTCTGGACGCGTCTTTCTGTCTCCTGCTTTGTTTGGTTTGAATGAACGGACGTTGTAAATGGTGCAATTCCAAGTTCCTGCTTCTGAATAACGTGTCGCGCTATTTTAATGCAGAAAAAAAGAAAAAGAGGCAGAATGCCATGTTGTTGTTGTTGTCATCTCGCTCTCATTGGCTGCTGCTTATTATTCTTAGAACTTGTCATAGATCTACTCATACTAGAAGAGCATCTCAGTTCATTTCAAGCATGCTTGAAAATGTGGCGACATCCGTGACAGTCTGAGACCAGGTCAGGGGTCAGAGGTCAGAGGTTAGGACACGTCTGTTGCAGCGATTTAGCTCTCGCCTGGGGTTTTTGTACCAGATCTGAAAAATTTGTCTGGGACTGAAAGGTTGGAGTGAAAATCATGAGCTTGGAATTTTAGTTCTATCTTCTGAAAGCTGTTACAGTACACACACTTTGCTTTTGAATATTTCTTAGAGGGTTGCTGATTTTTCCTTTCAGGAGGCGTGGGTTGCCATATATTTATGTCCTTTATTTCTGGGTTTCAGGGACATTGTCCTGCAGAGCACACCAACAGACGACCCCTCAGCTCTCAGCAACCTCTACATCCTGACGGGCCACGAAAGCAGCTACTGAAAGGAACCCGACAAACCTGAAGCAAATCCTTAAAACGCCACAACAGATCTACAGCCTGGTGGACATGAAGGCGGCGGACACCAGCTCCAGCTGACCCCAGAACCCTCTGCTGCAGATGAGAAACGCCAGTATGAGATCAGTTTCCTTACCAGAGTCAAACTGAATATTTTCTGGAAAGACGTTAAAAAAAAAAGACTTATCAACATGCTAAGTGAGTTTCTAACTTGTGTATTTGTTCTTTATTTAAAGCTGCAAAAGACCAGATTTTAATGTAAAAACAAAAACAATGTGTATCTAACCAGCCTAAATCTTGTAAAAACAGTTTCATCAGCTTGGACTGTAGAAGATATAAAAGCCAACAGGTTTCTTCAGGAACCGTGTCATCTTTCTTCAGTTACCTGAGACACACAGTCCAAATTTGGTCAGCAGGGAGGAAGCCTGGGTGGAGATGGAGGAATGAGCTCCTGTCAATCAAAAAAATATTCTCCAAAAATTCTCTGTTATAGCATGTTAAAAACATTAATAGCTCCTCACTGCGACGCCGCCTCAAAATCACAGCAGCAGACAAAGCAAACTTCCTGTAAAAACTCTTTCAGAGCCAGTATCTAGTGGCCTTTAGTGGTTCTGCACCTTAAAGGACCATACCAGTGGTTTTGCATGTTTGAGCCCAATAAATACAACCTGCATCCATATTGCCAACCATTTTTTTTATACCATTAAACATCAATACAGTCAATATAAACTCTAAGATGGTGCAGAATTCCTTCCTCTCCCACTGAGGCTGAGCCCCAGCGCCCTCCGTAAAGCTGGAAATATACTCATTCAGAACTTCTTGAATGACATCATTGAAACACAGCTGCAGTATATTCATGTAAACGTGCTTTTTAAAGCTTTCAGAATGTCTGAACAGAATGGCTCAAAGCACAAAGTTCCTCCTCTGCAGAGAGAGGCAGCTGGTCTGAGCATGGCAGACATCATGTCAGGTGACCTGCCTTTTGTTAAATAAAATGCCTCATTCATAACCTACAAAACATTTCCAGTGTTAATGAAATGTGAGTGAACACTATTTAAAACACGTTTAATGAATAAATTTCTTTTCTTCATATATCTGTACTTTTTTTGGAGTGATTTGTTGTAATTAGGGAGTTGCACTTAAGTTAAAAATGTACTAAAGGCTCTAAATACAACCTGCATGCGCCTTTACATTACAGTGCCAACGGATTAGCATTAGCATTAGGATGTCGTTTTAATTCGTACTCCTGCTCACTAGGTGGCGGTAATCCACCACATAACGGCTCTTAGAGCCGCCATGACACCCAAAGAAGAAGCGGCGGCACCGTTACGGCTACATCGCCATTTCACTTTCATTCATTGCTATCAAGGCCTACATCGTTTTGTAGGTAAGTTGTGGATTTCATCCTTAAACAGCGTCTTGAAACATATTTTCGTAAGATGGTAACACAAAACTTACACTTTAGGTTTACTGTGGAAGAGTATTTTTGCAGGGGCATGTGCAGAGTTAGCTAAGATAAAAGCTAGCGTTAGCTTCGAGCTAGCCAGCTTTTCCCTTCCTTAGTTCTGCCGCCATCGGGAACGTCAATACACTCAAATATGAATGATTAGAGAAACATTGCACAAATATCAGTGTTAACTCGATATTTATTAGTAACGATTGTGACTTATAGTATTTGAACTCAGGCAGTTTGGAGTGACATTAATAGGTTGGTGCGTAAGTGCGAAGAAGCCTGTTGGCTAACGGTAGCAAGCTAATGTTTACATTTCCTCAGCAACTGTCAGAAAGTAGCTAAAGGCAGATTCAAAGCATCGAGGAGTGTTTGAAAGCTACAGCTGAGAGATTTTTATGGAATCGTTTGGTTTTATGTGACTTACATAGCAAGTGAAAGAAAAATCAGAGGTTAAGTTGTTTAACTCTTAGATTTGTCTGGATAAGCGGCGTAAAGCTTCAACTGGCAACGACACAATTTGCATTTAAGAAAATTAAATTTTAGAAACTGGTTTCAAAACTAACTTCATTCTTTTCAGTCATCAACAACTATGTGAAAGGGGATAGAGGGAATAAAATGAGATTTCAGTTTGTCTACTCTTATTTGATATATTGGGTGCGTGGAAAGTAAATATGTGATTTATAATCAGTGTACATGACTGAGATTTGTTGTGGTGTACAGTTATGCTCATAAGTAAATCAGTACTTTGATATCAAATGTAAAATCTTTTCTGCACTAACTGGGGAGAGTTTTGCTTCCATTGCTGCTTCTGTTTATATCAAGGCTCTGCTTGGTGCTTTAATTTTAAGAGAAGTAATCTAAACCACCAGTTATGACTTTCACACTCTTAAACTGTTAAGCAAATACTAAATACTTTCCTCATAATAAAACTATTTTTGATCTTCTAGGAGACACCTGGGTGGAAGTTAGCCATGGTGAAAATTTTTGTTGGTAATCTTGCCTCCACTACCACAGCAGAGCAGCTGCGTGAGCTGTTTGAGAAGTACGGCAAGATCTCAGAATGTGATGTTGTCAAGAACTATGGCTTTGTCCACATGAACAACATGTCTGAAGCAGAGGAGGCCATCCGCAACCTCCACCAGCACGAATTGAATGGCTGGAGCATGAATGTGGAGATGAGCAAAGGGAGGCCCAAGTCCACCACCAAGCTGCATGTCAGCAACCTTGGCGAAGGAGTGACCGATGACATTCTGCGGGCCAAGTTTGCAGAGTTTGGCCCGGTGGTGGAGTGTGACATAGTGAAGGACTACGCCTTTGTTCATATGGAGCGAATGGAGGATGCCATGGAAGCCATCAGTAACCTGGACAACACGGCCTTCAAAGGTGAACTCCTGAGCGAGTTGAGAGTTTGTAGTCTTGCTGTCTGTAGATATGAATGTGGATTCTGTCAGTCGCCGTAAAACCTGTGTGAAATGTAAAAAAAAGAAACCATTAAGGTGCTATTTTTCTACAGAAAGGTGAAAGGAATCATGAACATTTATGGCTTAATTGACCAGGAGGACTGAAAGTAGTCACTTGTAAATTTGGCAACATGTCTTTTATACCCACTGGCGTTGTAAGGAGTGAATGGCCACTGGCACAAAATACGCTGCAGGTGATTCCGCTTCATGTCGATGACGTGCTTTAGTTTGTTTTATAGTCGGTAAGAGGCTTTCGAGTCAGAATGCAACGGTCTCATCCGTGTCTTCTCTCTCCTCACAAGGCAAGCTGATGAACGTACAGCTGTCCACCAGTCGGCTTCGCACCGCCCCGGGAATGGGAGATCATACCGGCTGCTATGTCTGCGGAAAACACGGTCACTGGTCGAAAGACTGTCCAGTTGATCGGAACGGTAGCTACGGTGATGGCATGAGGGGTCGCAGCAGCCGGGCTGGCCCACGCGNCAGTTGATCGGAACGGTAGCTACGGTGATGGCATGAGGGGTCGCAGCAGCCGGGCTGGCCCACGCGGTCCCCCGGGTTATGGCAGGGGCAGCTACGGGATGGACGCCTCTGCAGCATCTGATTACATGGGTGGTTCTGCGTATAGTCGAGCTAGTTACGGGCTGCCGCCTCCCCCTCGCAGGCTTAGCGGCTACGGCGCTGAGCCGGGGGACAGGTATGCCAGCCGAGCTGCAGGCTCTTATGCTGACAGGTCATCAGCTTATGATCGTGACCGTCTCTATAGTGGTGCTGACTATTATGAGAAGTACAAAGCTCGCCCTTATGGCTCAAGCTATTTCGAGGAACGTCGTATTTCCTATCTTCCCCCTCCCCCGCCTCCTCCTTCCTCCCTCTCAAAGTTCTCCTCCAGTGTAGATCCGTACGACCGTCGGCCACTGCGTCCACCTTCCTCGGCCACCACCGCATACTATGCGCGAGACCCCACCCCAGTCGGGCGAGTACCGGTGTCCTCTACAGGCTACACCTATGAGCGAACGAGACTGTCACCAGCGTCCGCCTCCAGGAGCTCCTACTACGCTGCTCCGCCAGCCAAGGACCATTACGCGCCGCCACGCTACGCGCCTTACTAAAGCCACGCTGCCAAGGTGAGCGACACAGCAAACGTGTTTGACAGTTTACTAAAGCTCCTAACAGTTACAGATCAGTCAGAACTGGACCTCGAAAATGCGTTTTGACCTAAGTGTTACAAGTATGAATCCTTTAAAGCTGTGCTGTGGATCCTGGAGCTGAACCTCGTTGTTGAAAAGGGAATGCTCTGCTCTCTTTCTAGGTGTGTTTGTGAACTGCAAGACTTTTCCTTTGCCGTCATTTCTGCAAGCCGCACAATTCCATCAATCCGTGTGATGTGCCGCAAAACAAAGCGTTTGAGATGCGATTGGAAATCTCCCGGCACCTGAAGTGCCATGTGCCAGCAGCTGAATCCTTCTTTCAGACATTCAAACAACCCAAATGCACATAATCTGTTTCACAGTTTTTAATAAGGACAGTTTTCAAAGCGGACTGTTTGATTTCTATCTATCTATATCTATATCTATATAGATATATCTATATATATATTCTCATCTGTTCTGCAGGTTTCCAGCTCAGTTATTAGTCATATGTCTTGTTCTTTACCTGTGTTTCCTCCTTACATGAAGCAAATTGTTAATTTAAGCAAAATGTTGATTTTTTTTTTTTTTTTTTTTTAGCTGCCGTAAAAGTCATTTATAAAAATGCTTTTGTCAATATTAACATTTTACCAATATTGAATGTTTTGGGAGCTGCTCAGCGCGCCATCATCTTTCCCTTCCTGTCCTCACCTTAATCTTCTCAATCTCACACGTGTGTTGCACATGGATGAGGTTTGGCAGTAGGAAATAGACTCTCCAGGTGTGTTTTATTCACGCTCACCATGCTAGTTTTCACACATTTGTTGCAATAAAGTGAAAACCTGCAGTAAGCTGTTGAGTATTGGGTTAGAAAGCAAACCTGCAGACTCTTGCATACAGGCAGCTGACTGTTACTCCTCAGTGATGGACTACAGTTAGCACACGGCTCACACTTTAAAGGAGCATACCAGCGATTTTGCATGTTTGAGACCAATATAGACAACCTGCATACACACTATAAATACAGTCCCAGGAGAAGACGGCTTATATCCAGAAATTAAAAACGACCGTGCCTTCTACATTCACATGTACATGTTAGCAGGTGAAATATTGAATTTTAAGGGGTGTATCATCTGAACATTTGATTTTGAAAGATTTGAGAATTTGGCAAAACAACTGGAAAACTAAAGTTTTCTGTTTTGGAAATTGGATGTTGGTTATATAACATGCATGGGGTTTTATTTATTGGGATTAAACATGCAAAATCACCAGTATGGTCCTTTAAATTACTAACTAATATATGAAAGAAAGAAAACATCTAAACAAACATTCCAGCTGTTGCTTCTGATAATTGGAATCTCTGCGACCTGTAAAACTGATGATTTTTCTTAACGCTGGTTCTGCTGAGCTGAGGTGACATCAGACTGGATTTGCTCCCGCTGACATTTAGCAGAACTTTGCTGCTGCTGTGAGGACGGACGCTCATGTCAAAGCATTCATGCAGCAGCAGCAGCAGACATGAAGAAATGTGAGGTGGAACTCAGGGTTTTGGGCTGCGTGTCATGAGGCACTTGTCTTTTGTTGGAAGTGTGTTTGATTTCATTATATGCAGATTTGAGGTTTGTATTTTGCATACTAGCTGTAATAGAACCAGCATATATTAAGTCTTAATGGATTTTTTTTTTTATAATAATAAACCAAAGTTATTTTGTTGACATTTTTGCAGTTTTGTTTTATTTTTTTTATTTTTTATTTATTTTTTAACTACATTGGACGCAAATGAAACTCATCAATATTTCTACAATATTCAACAAGCATGTATTACAAAAAGGTCTTACAGGACAATTGCTAGCAGAAATGAGCTACTAGGCTACAGTGATTAGCAAATATGTACGATATTTCACAAATCTACGAATTTAAAAGAAAAGGAAAAAATGGCTACATCCGGTTTTTTGTTTTTTTTAAGATAGCTAGCAAAGCGGTGTCATGTTTAAAAAAAAAAAAAAGCCAGTCGCCATTTCATTCTGTCTGGGTTTACACACACTACAGCAGCATAAAGGTATGGATACTAGTCACACAAGGCTAAATATGTAAAGATCCTAAAATTATTGTAATTATGCGCTAAATGTTACGTGTTCTGGTCATTTTTGTGTCGAGTCGTAGTTCGTGTCGTTACACAATTGTGAACAGGCCAAGCTACAGATTTGCGGTGGAAGCGTGCAACGTGGTGAACACACGTGTGCGGACAAAAACGACATTCTCCACTTAGTGTTACTGATCACTATGTAATATATTGATCTAAAATTTAAAAATTGTTGCAGCTATGCTGTAAATGTTGCGTTTAGCTAACTTTGCTAGCGCTAGTTCGCTAGCTTGCCAGTTAGCCACTTGTCCACTGAATGAGAAGATCGAGCTCCATTTTAGAATGAGGCAAACAGGCTGATGTTGTGTTTACTTGCATTTTTAAAAATTTCTAGGTTATTCTGTTTTGTTTTTTTTTTTTAATTATTATTAAAGTAGCACACAAGCACGATACGAGTTTAAACCACAGGATTCGATACGCAGGTAGGTGTTGGTACCACATGAATAAAAAGGCTGCAGAATGTAAAATCTTAGATTACAGGTAGCACACGTGTCAGCATTAATTAGCGGTGAATAGTGAGTTTAACTCACCAATGGAGAGTGGAGATATAGAGACTGACTCTGTTCAGACCTTCATTCAGATTAGACTTGTGCTTCTATTTTGTGCTTTCTATTTTATTAAAGGACCATACCATCGTTTTGCATGTTTGAGCCTAATATATTCAGTTTTCATACATGTAACGTTACTGACAATCATTTCCCAAAGGATAAAACCGTATTTCAGCTTTCCTGATATTTTGCTAAATCTCTTAATCTTTCAAAATCAAATATTCAAGTGATACACCCACCTTAAAAATCCATGTTTCTCCTGCTAATAGTTACACAGCCTTATGAAGTCACGGTCCTTTAAATTTTTCCATAAACGCAGGTCTTCTTTTGGGACTATATTCCCCGGTGGAGGCATACATTCACTCCACGCTTTTTATTGAGCTTAAACACTAAAATTACATAACTTCTAAAAAAACCTGAATACACGTCTTGTTGGTGATGATGGATTACCTATCCCAAGAACGTTTACAGTATCAACAAGTTGATTTTAATAGCAGAATGAACTGAAACCAATGGAGGTCTGGAAGGTAGGAAAAACATTTTTAATTCACCGTTCCAGTAGCATGCTTTGGGAAATGATTATCAGTAACCTCATGAAAATTGAAGATATTAGGCTCAAACATGCAAAAATCAATGGTATGGTCTTTTAAACTACAAACCTGACATAGATCTGACGTCACAAATTTTTTTTGACATGATATACTTGCAGTCTGTATCCACAGATTCTGATGTCGATTACTAAAGCTTTCTTGTCTTTCCTTAGTGAATTTGAAGCGCCATAATGGTGAAGATATTCATTGGGAACTTGGCAGCAGAAACTACAGCAGATGAACTCCGCTCTCTCTTCTCCCAATATGGCAAGATCGCAGAATGTGACATCGTCAAGAACTTTGGCTTCGTACACATGGATAACAAAGCTGAGGCGGAGGAAGCCATTCGTAACCTCCACCATTACGAGCTGAACGGCCAGCCCATGAACGTGGAGTTGAGCCGTGGGAAGTCGAGAGGATCCACCAAACTCCACGTCGGCAACATCAACTGCACCAACCAGGAGCTGCGGGCCAAGTTTGAAGAGTTTGGTCCCGTGCTGGAGTGCGACATCGTCAAAAACTACGCTTTTGTTCACATGGAGCGAATGGAGGACGCCATGGAGGTCATCAATCAGTTAGACAACTCGGCTTTTAAAGGTGAACCCTTCGGGCAGGCAAAATCAGGAGTTACATTAGACACACATTAATAAGCATATTTAACTCTGTTCCTGTGAATTAACAGGTAAGTTATGGATACACTACAGGTAGGTAACAAGGAGAAAGATTAAGACTTAAAGTACCCCTAAAGTTTCACGTTTTAAAGCTGGTATCCGTAATGATGTCATTATTATGGTCATTAGGATGTGAATTATTGAGAACCCAGAAAATGTTGCTCAATATTACACTGCTTTTTGGGGATCGGTAATACCGATAAAGTAAGTTTAAACCCGCCTGTTCAATGGAACTAACATGTTTCCTCTCGATTGTGCGTCAAAATGAACTCAGAACCATTTTCTAAGCGAGCATTGCTGTTTAAAATAAACACACTACTTTCCTTTAAAGGACCATACCGGCGATCGTGCATGTTTGAGCCTAGTATATTTAATTTTCATACATGTAACGTTATTGACAATCATCTCCTAAAGCATACTACTGGAATGGTGAATTAAAAATGTTTTTCCTACCTTGGTGTCTGGAACATTACTGACAATCGCCGGTATGGTCCTTTAAAAACTCTTCCGTCTGTGTTGTATAAATATTTATCTCGCTGCTGCAGAGGGTAAAAATGTGCAGAAAGTTACGGATTTCAGCTTTAATAACCGAGTACTATCATTTCTTGAGCTCAAACAAAATAATTTGACATAGATCATATCTAAATGTTTTTTTTTTTTTTTTTTTTTTNTTTTTTTTTTTTTTTTTTGTTTTGTTTTTTTTTGTAGCTAGCTGATGCAGTAGAACAAACCTTTATGCCAAACAGGAAATGTGTAGTTATGTCGAATGAATGCAGGCATAATTCCTCATCAAGTCTTTTTCCTTTTTAAGGCAAACTGATGAGCGTGAAGCTTTCGACTAGCCGCCTGCGTACTGCGCCGGGAATGGGAGACAGATCGGGTTGTTATCGTTGCGGGCAGGAAGGCCACTGGTCGAAAGAATGCCCTCTAGACCAAAATGGCTACCACAGAAACGGCTCAGAGCCAAACTCCGACGAGTACGGTGCCATGAGATTTGGCGGGCGTGGTCGCAACGGGGGTTATCATCCGGNCTCCGACGAGTACGGTGCCATGAGATTTGGCGGGCGTGGTCGCAACGGGGGTTATCATCCGGGCTTCGGCGGCGATCCGGATTTTGGTGGCGGCTATGCTCCTGTTCATGGTTTTTCCCGGGGTTCCGGTCCCAGCAGCAGTGCTGCAGGTTACAACAGAGGTGCAGGCTATGAAAATGCAATGAGATACGGGGCTTACCCGGGTTACGGCGCAAATGCCGCGGCTGATCATAGCATGGCTCGGATGTATGGCAGCGAGGCGGCATACAGGAGCAACAGCTCGCTCTATGGCGCGGTACCATCCTACCCGATGCGACGAGCGTCTTGTGAGGAAAGAGATCCGTACGTGGACTACTATGAGAAGTACAGGGCCAATTCATATGGACGCAGTTATTTCGAAGAACGCCACGCCGTCCCGTTGCCTGCTCCACCACCAACTTCCACCACAACTATGCGGGACCGTGTGCCGCCTGCGAGCGTTGACCCGTACGAACGCCCTCCCCTCCCTCCTCCACCAGCCCCCATCCCCACATACTACACACGTGACCGGAGTCCAATTCGGAGAGTTGCTGCTGAGGCAGATGGATACGCGTTTGAGCGCTCGCGCATTTCCCCAGTGTCCACCCACCCAAGAAGCTCCGTCTACCCCCATCCGCGGGATCAACATTATTCATACTAACCCACCCATCCCCCCGTCCAAACAAAATTGTAATTCTTAGTTAAAATCGTAGAAAAGAGCCAGCCCCACTTTCCCGAATTAGATTGTATATACAGTACAGACACTACTTAGTGAAGTGATAATGCAGTAGGTGAATAATGCATGTTATAAAGGTGATCCTTTTGATTCTATTAGTGAAATCTAATCACTTCTTTATAGCAGCATCGCATGTATTAGTCGGCATTTTAATTAGGCCATGTGCTGTTTTTCGATTTCAAGAGCCCTTCGGAGGTCACAGCGTATTTGTATTGGTGTAAACTGTGTTGCTGCATTTGAAAGCAATTGCACAAAAAAAAAAAAAAAATTNAAAAAAAAAAAAAAAATTACACTCAACTGTGAGCTTTTATGTCAAACTTGGTCCAATTCTGAATTTTCACAGTGTAAAAGGGGAAAAACAGCTGCAGTATTTTGCTTTTGTGTGTTTAACCTGAAGAAATATGAAGCTGCATTGTAATTTTTTTTTTTCAGTTGACATTTTATTTTTAAGTGTACAAGACTTTGATCATTTTTGTATATAATTTCATTCTGAAAACTGCCCATGCTTTCCGTCTTCATTTGTAACTGAACTTATTAAAGTCTAAAAAAATGTGATGGATGTGTTGTTGTCATTGCAACAAAAATGGCTGCAATATATTATCAAATGATAGTTACAGCATAATACTGTAGAAATGGCACAATTTGAGACTGACTACCTAGAGGAAAATTTTGCAAATTACAGCATCATATAAGAAAAGCCACTATTAAGAAGAAAAGCCAAACATAATCAGATTATTTGCTGGCATGCTCAGTCATATGAACTGACCTAATGATGAATCATCACATGAAGTTAAAAAGCTACTTGTTCTCAATGTTTTCCCCAATTGTGTCTCATGGAAATAAACACAACATTTCAGATTGATATGCAACACACAGGACAGGACACCACATGCTCCAGTTAGTTTTATAATCTGAGCACAATTGAATTTATTGTGTTTTCCTTATGACGCTGTTGGCATTATGATTTTGCATGTTTGAGCCCAATAAATACTACATGCATACATGTTATGTTACTGTCAACCATTTTCCAAAACATAGAACCGTATTTTAGTTATATTATTTAGTTATATTTTGAAGCCCCTAATCTTTCAAAACCAGTTGTTCAAGTGACACAACTCAGTGTCTTCTCCTGGGACTATATTCCCTAGCGGAGACATACACTTCCTTCCATACAGATCTGAGTTGGATTAGTTAAAGTTACTTCAACAAAAAATGTAATGGACGTCTTGTTCGCTGTGACGGATTACTTAAACAAGTTTCAAGTCTCTACAAGTTGATTTTAATAGCATACTGGAATGAACTAAAAGCAATGGTAGTCTGGAAAGTAGGAAAAACAATTCAAATTTACAGCTAAAGGAAATGGTTGGCAGTAATATAATGTGTATGCAAGTTGTATATTGGGCTCAAACATGCAAGCTCACCGGTATGGTCCTTTAAATAGAAGGTACTTGGAATAACACATGCAAAACAGCGTGATTTGATGATTAACAATTTATAAAATGTAGATCTTATTAATTTTCTTAATAAGTTCTTATTAATTTTAGTTTAGTTTGAGCAGGGAAACTCATGGTGGTTGCCTAGGTTAAGGTTTGGCAAACAACAAAGAAGGCGGAAATCTAACGGGATTGTGATCCAATCAACTTTGCGAATGAGGATGACGGAAAAACTTTGCCCAATAGGAGACGAGCTAAAGGAAGGAGCTCATCTTAGCCAATAGCAGAGCTTCATGCTACAGCGGGTCAGCCTTTGTGGTTTTCTGATCGGCGCCATTTTGATGATAGGAGTGCAGACACGGTTAGTTAAGCTGTTTCGCCAGATCTTCCGTTAATTGAATCAATTCTCTGAGTTGACTGATTTCGACAGAGACTAAACATTTTAAATTCACCTGGAAATGGCCACGGGAGCAAATGCAACTCCTCTAGGTAAGTTGCACCCCAGTATTGGCGCAAAACGAGGATTTGACTCCGGGCCTGGTGCGGGTAACGGCTTGATGCCAACGCCGGGGCCGCCTGCAACCTTTCCGCTACAGGGTTTCCAGCCCGCGATGCCAAATGCGTCTTTTCCGCAGCCACACCAGTTCAATGCAGGGGCAGGTTTTCCCACCCAAGTCCAGCAACCAGCCGTTGTTGCCGGACTGGCCAAACCAGGTAAGATAAATAAATACCGCTGGTTTAAGCGCTCAGCACACAAGCAGCCAAATTAAGTGGCTAATACATTTTAAAGGCCCCAAAACCAGCCCTGATCTGTACGAAATGGAGGTCTTACAAAGTTGACAAACTAGTCACTGACTTATATCTGTATTTAAGGCAGTTGTATACTGATAGATGCAGGAAATGTTTAATTCTTTGTTTTTGACTATAATGAAGTCAGGTTGATGCATCACCGTTGTAAAGTTAGCTTGTTCCGCCGTGTGCTGTTTTGTTATTGAGATACGTCATTTCACAGCGAGCTGCTACGTTAACCTTTCTCATTTTAAGTCAAATATTTTATAAAACTACAACACTGGAGGTTTTTTATGGGTTACAAGATTTACCTCCGCATCTAAATATTAAGTTGTAGCACATATTTGATAATTAATGTTCATTTATTAACCAGTTACACCAGATATTACGAATTAGGGCGGTAGCATATAAGCATCTTTTGAAACCAGGGCTGTAACGGTTTCAGTGATTTATGATGCTCTTAAGCTAATAAATAGCAACCCGTACTTGTTTTTGCTGTGCCAGTTTTCTTATTCAACATTATAAACTTTATTTCTGGAAAATTGAAGCACGTCTTCCATGAGCAAATCATCGTTAAAATAGCATGACCCTTTACCGAAAGCGTAAAGAACGGTACAAGGTCAGTTTGTTTATTCCTGATGCTGAACCGTCAGGAAGTTACGCGTCACGTTCCGTGGCTCATTCACGGACATTTTGCGGGCAGTTATACTAATAAAATTCCTTTTTGAAAGAATGTTGAATGTCTCTGTGTCAGTTCAAGAGATTTTACGTTGATTTCAGACCGTATAAAGTGATTAAAACATGAACTTTAAGAGATATATATTTTATTTGGAGTTTAGGTTTAGGTCACCAGTGGAATCATTGCATAATTCTGCTGTGCAGCAAGAAAGAGCAGGAAGGAAGTCTGTTACTTGGATTTTACACTGGAAGATATTTAGATATTTAGTTTAAATGAAGACTAAATGCATTTCTGTCAGTTGAAGTCATATTTTTATTACTGAATTTGATGCTCATCTGTACTAAATCTGTTTAAATCACAAGAGACGAGATGAAAACTGATTGGTCTGTTTTACTGTCTACGAGACTGTGGATTACATGTATGTAACATGTAGCTTATCTGAGCCAGAATGGGTAATATTCCTGTTTTTCCCTGCAGATTTTGGTCAGAAGAAATCGAGGAAGAAGAGTCGCTGGAGCAGTGAGACTCCTGATCAGAAGACGGTCATACCCGGCATGCCCACTGTCATTCCCCCTGGATTGACCCGGGATCAAGAGAGAGCCTATATAGGTAAATTGATTTTCAGTTGTGTCTTGTTAACCAATGCATTGCTAATCATACAAGTAGATTTTTATTTTTTTATAACTGATGTTGTTAACCACATCTGTTATAGCTTTCTTACATTGTGCATACCAGTATTAACGTTACACCAAATGTTTGTTGAATCCTCGTCGGTTTGAGCTTCCTCAGAGTATCCATACGAGCTGCTAACTTAAAAATTAACATATACAGTACATTTATTTTACTTATTTTGTGTATTGCTATTTTTATTCCAGTCATTGAAAGTAGACAGTCAAATCTGACGAGCAATGAATTTACTTTGTGGATGCAAAGTCCTAATGATAAGGTCATTTCTCCTGAATGGAGGTAAAATGGTGCTGTGTCAAGTTTTTCTGTTGTCTTTAGGGTTTGCATACCATTGGGCATCCATTAGCAAGAGGAGCTGCAGATAGATTCTTAAACACACTGCTTGCTGATAACTGTCCTTAGCTGCAGGTCACTGCTCACTGTCTTGCCTGAGCCCTTATACATCATCTGTACTGTTTTTTTGCATGGAAGAACTCAAAATGTCCTAACATGCTAAAGTATGCTTCTGTTTCTATCAATGTAAATGTGAGCAATGCTGCTTCAAGGGCACACCAGCCAAGTCAATACGTCCAATCTATATCCAATCTATCTGATCCTTCACCGTGCTTTAACGTATATTTCAAAGTGGGGAACACCTGATCGTGATTTGATGTTGCTTTGTGAGTTTGGCTGTTCAAAAAAAAAAAAAAAATNAAAAAAAAAAAGCAGGTGGATTTAAGCGGAAATGCCTTCCAGCAGCAGTGTAGCACAACATGCTGCCTTCACTGACCCTCAGTGGGCCGTCCTGAAGCAGACGAGTCCTTTTGTCAATAACTGATGTTGTTATTGATTTTGTTCACTCATTGTTAATGGTTGGTCTTCCTTGGTATGTAAACATCCATTTGTGCCTACCTTCCGTTCTCACATTTATCCTTTCATTTGCTCATTCAGTAGATCCCCTAAAAACGATCAAAGGGAGCTGCTTTAAGATGAAATGACTGTGAAGCACAGTTCACAGGGGCTGTATTCATCTCAGTAATCCAGAGTAATCATTTCAGCGACCAGCCGATCTCTGTTTGGGGGCTATTTTCATTACGACTTTCATAATGTGCATGAGATGAGTGATTTATTATTTTTTTTTCCCATTCCCTTTTAAATGTAAGAATTGCTTTTTTGTAAATGCAGCCCCTCTGCGTTAGGTCTGTGGTGACTGTCATCACCTGTTTTTCTTTTTGAAACATGAAAAATAAGAGATCTCTTAGTGATTTAGACCCAGTGTGTCCTTAAAATGCCAAAGCCTTAAAAAAGAAAAAAGAAAAAAAAAAAACCCTGTTGTGCTGCTTGTGTCTTCACGGAAGCTTCTGCTGGGATGTGAAATTGGATTGGATTGGCTGGCATTTGAAGGCATCGCGGTCGAGTCATTTCCCGACATGTTGCTATGTTTCATCATGTCTGAGAAAAACATAGTCCGTTTACATGCATTTCTGTGGTTAGGACCCTTTAAACCCTCTGACATGAAAACCGTATTATTGATAACCGATTCCAGTAATCAGAAATTAGTGATTTTGTGTTGAGATGTTCGTTGATCTCTTCTTGTTCTTAATTTAACAGACTCATCATTTGTCTTTATCTCAGTAATGAATGAGGCAGTGCTCTAATGTGAGGGGCGTTGTCTCTCTGATGTTGCTATGGTAACCTCATTTCTCTCCATCCTTGTTTTTCTTTCCTAACCTGAATTCTTCCAGTCCAACTGCAGATTGAAGACCTGACTCGTAAACTGCGTACAGGAGACCTGGGAATCCCTGTTAACCCTGAGGACAGGTCGGAAAAAGATTAAACCCACCAACAGTAACATTTTCTCTACCTTCTTGACTTTTTTGGAAGACAAATAATGATTTTATAAATATTTGTGGTTGTTAGCCTAAATCTCAGATCACATACTAGCATTAGCCGGCACACGTAGTCTTTAGCTAGCTGCCTCCTGATTGGAGGACGGTGTTATAACGTTTTGGGTTCTGGAAATGGACAAAGCTAAAACACAAACCATTAAATTAATAAACGCACAAAGGCTGACCATTCCAGCAACGCTAATACATTTACTGCTAGAGGTATTTAAAGGAGCATACCTGTGGTTTGGCATGTTTGAGCCCCTTTTTACATCTTGTATACATGTTACGTTACTGCCATTCATTTCCAAAAGCATATACAGAATCACTACATTTTAAAATTGTTCTTCCTACCTTCCAGACTGCCACTGGTTTCAGTTCATTCCAGTATGACATAAAAATCAACGTTTTAGAGACTTTAAACGTGTTTGAGATAAATAATCCATCACAGCGAACATCACGTCTATGAAAGTTTTTGTTGAAGTTACTACATGTAACCGATGTAACACAGAGCAAAGAAAATGTATGTCTACGCCAGAGAATATAGTCCCAGAGGAGACGGCTTTTACAGAGAAATTAAAGGACCATACCACCCATTTTGCATGTTTGAGCCTAATATATTCAGTTTTCATACATGTAACGTTACTGACAATCATTTCCCAAAGCATACTACTGGAACAGTGAATTAAAAATGTTTTTCCTACCTTCCAGACCTCCATTGGTTTCAGTTCATTCTGCTATTAAAATCAACTTGTTGATACTGTAAACGTTCTTGGGATAGGTAATCCATCATCACCAACAAGACGTGTATTCAGGTTTTTTTAGAAGTTATGTAATTTTAGTGTTTAAGCTCAATAAAAAGCGTGGAGTGAATGTATGCCTCCACCGGGGAATATAGTCCCAAAAGAAGACCTGCGTTTATGGAAAAATTTAAAGGACCGTGACTTCATAAGGCTGTGTAACTATTAGCAGGAGAAACATGGATTTTTAAGGTGGGTGTATCACTTGAATATTTGATTTTGAAAGATTAAGAGATTTAGCAAAATATCAGGAAAGCTGAAATACGGTTTTATCCTTTGGGAAATGATTGTCAGTAACATAACATGTATGAAAACTGAATATATTAGGCTCAAACATGCAAAATGGGTGGTATGGTCCTTTAAAGACAGCCTTCTACATTCAGACCTACATTTTAGCAGGCGAAACATTGAATTTTAAGGTGTGTAACATTTAATTTTGAAAGATTAGGGAATTTACCACAATTACAGGAAAGCTAATGGTTGGCAGTTGTGTAATGTATGCAGGTCATATTCATTGGGCTGAAACATGCAAAATCACAGGTTTGATCCTTTAAATTCTTTATGCCTTTTTTTCTTAAATTGGCCTGAAAAAGTATTACATTGCAGGTTGTCTATAGAAATAGTATTTAATTACTCCCGTTTGGCATATTTATCTCAATAATCTTGTGACTTGGTTATGATATTTACCTTCACTTATAGCGGGTTGTAAAACTTCATCCTCTAACTTTTTGCACAGTTTGTTGAACATCTTCAGGAGATTGCAGCAGAAAGCGTGTAGAAAGTGGAGATGTGAACATCTTAAATCCACCGTACATTTCAGCACAGACACATTCTCTCAGATGAATTTTTAGAAACCAGATAAATTGTCTTCAAGATTTGCTCTTTTTTTTCATATATATATCAGATTGCTTTTCATTTTTATTTGACAATTTAGCAGAGATAATGGCTGAAATTTAACAATCATTGTAGTATTTATGCTTCATGTTTGACTGCTTGTGTTGATATGATGACATAGATTGTTGTGTGAATATAATGGACAAGGATTTTCCTGCTGAGCCGTAAACAGCTTCGTCTTAATCGGCTTAGCTGACTTTATTATTTCTTTCTAACTTTTAGTTCTAAAGGCCCTTTTCCACTGCTAGGCTGAATCCTACCTAGCTGTACCAGCCAGCGGTCCTGGGTTTGGGGGTTTTTTGGGGTTTTTGGGGTTTGTTTGGCCCTGTGCTGGTCGACGCCCTCAGCAGCACTGTGATTGGTTCAAACTGGCCAGAAGACAGAGAGGCCATGTTTACAACGCCATGATGATGTATCAGAACTTCATAGCTTGTAATAACAAACCAGATGGAGGCGCTCGCTGCTGTTCAGGCTCAGTGAAATCTAGTGGAAGATTTATTATTAAAATCTCTTCTTTTTTTTTTCACACTTAAGGACGATTCTTGATTTTACTCTCGATTTTTAAATATAAAAAAAAAATAAGAAAACAAGATCAAGACATAATTCAAATAAGTCTTTTTTTAAACTAATGAAAAAAAAAATAATGATACTTATAAATAAAATTGTACAGCTTTCTAAAAAAAAAAAAAAAGCTTTTAAACTGAAGGTTATAGCAGCGATGTCCAGGCTCTTTATGAGGAACAGCAGCCTGTCTGCTGCGTCGTGATGCTCTGACATGTTACATGCTATTCCACCGTATGAAGACGCTCTGATCAGACGCCATGACGCTGGAAAATGATGCAGGAATCTCATTTGCTTTTTCGCTGCGCTTTTTCTGCAGATCTGCATCTCACAGCGCTGCATTGCTGCCACTGTTGCAGCTGCTGAAACATTTGCAGCGCTGCTACTTTTAACTGCTGCAGCTCCTACAAATGTTACAGACACGCTGGTTTGCTGCACGCGTGAAGAAAAACCAAACCACTGACATGACGTTAGCTCATCTTCAGTCAAAGTGTTTGTTGCATTTTGAAGCACGTCTGACCTGCTGAAAGCTTTGTGGGCGTGGCATCAGTGAACCTGATGGATGGGCTTTTTGACAGGGAGTGACCCGCTGCCGCATTTCCTGCTAAAAATAGATACTAGTTTGTTTTATTTTTATTTATTTTTTTGTTTGTTTGTTTTCTTTAAATCTCGACTTGGCGATTCAGCCATTTTACACATTGTGCCAAAACGTAAAATTGAATTAATCGATGAAATCGATTTATCGCCCAGCCCAAGCAGAAGATATTCGTGAAACTCATTTTAATCCTCAGAGGAAACGCAGACTCTATTTTTCTTCCTGATTGAGTCAACGACAAAAAGATCACACGTGTCGGAATGTTGAACCTGTTATTCTGCCAAATCCCCAGAGTTTTTTTCAAAATCTTAAAATTCAACGATTTGCATGTTAACACGTTTGTTAGAATATAGAAGACACATTTTAATTTCTCATATATTCACTTGTGGAGATGTAGATTTTCTTCTGTGGAGCTCCATGTCAGAATAAGCTAAAAGCTACGGTGGTCTGGAAGGTAGGAAAAAGAATTATAATATATATTATGGCTGGTTTGGTGCGGCTTGGGTAGGATTCACCAGCAGTGGGGAAAAACACGATAAATTGGCGATTTTTGTTTTGTTTATTTTTGTTTTTTTGGGACAAGTCATATGAATTGTTTGAGCAGAAAAGTCACATTAAAAATGTTACTGTCTATTTCAGAATATCCAAAGTCAAATCTGGCAGCCAGAAATTAATTGTTGCAGCTCATTTGTGTTTTTCCCGTAATGTGGCTTTCAGCATTTCCACCCAGGGGTATTGGGGGGTTGTTTCTTCCAGTTTTCCCACACGGACTATTAAGTCTGCAAGAATCCTGTGTATTGTGGAGAAACAGCTTATAACATAGTTTCCATAAGGATCTATTCCTGCAGGAAAAGAGTGTGTGAAGCTGATCTTTGCTAGCTAGAGTTAGCTACATGCTAATCAGACATTTCCACAGCACTCTTATAATAAGCCACTCCCCTCTGACGTGAAAGAAAAGCCGGGGGTGTTTCAGGTTGTCACCGTGGGAAGTTTGAAGCATAAAAGGAAAAGAACATAATATTTTTTTGTTACTCTTCTTCCTGGATTTAACTTCTCGCAGAGAGAAACGTAGCTCTCCGCCGGGAGCGCTTAGGAAGAGGTGGAGTTCTAATCTTAATTCCTTTTCTCTAACCAAATTACCCCACATCAGCCTAACCCTTTTTCAAGCACAGCGCCTCCTTAACGCAGCGCCGCAGGTTCTCAGCGTCCACGGGGAGGTGTGGACCTACGCCAGGCGACTCAAACCCAGCCTTTCTGCTTAGGATTGCGAATTTTGCTTTGGTTTTGTTTTTTCCTCCCTTCAACTTTCCTTTCTTGTAGGCCAACAATCCTGTATGCAGGTGTAGATATGGCCACGTCTTTTAGTTTGATTTATATTTTTTTATGGTGGATGCCCCTCCAGTACATCAGCTTTAAGACCACTATATGGCTTTGACTGCCCCTTTTTAGCATGAATTGTATTTTTAAAGAAAAAAAAAAAATGTTAGTGCAGAGTTCCTACATCATTATGTTTTCTTGGCCATGTGACACCTGGAGATGAGACATTTTATTATCTCAGTAGCTTCCAAATTCTTAAAATAATAACCCTTTTGAGCCATGTTTCTGTCTGGAGACTTGTCAGTAGTGATTGATTCAGATTTCTTGCTAAAGATTTGTATCTGCTGAATGCTTAGCTAGCTTAGGGAGCCTGTAGCACTTTTTACTGGCATTACTCGACTTCCTGAAAGGTATCGATGATGGCTTCCTTGTCTTTTTCTGCCACGGTTTTCAGATCCCCCTCTCCTGAGCCCATCTACAACAGCGAGGGCAAGAGGCTGAACACTCGCGAGTATCGCACGCGGAAGAAGATCGAGGAGGAGCGCCACTCCCTCATCACCGAGATGGTGGGACTCAACCCCGACTTCAAACCGCCTGCTGACTACAAGTAGGAGCTGCTTCTGTGCAGATATTTTGCTGTTAGCTTTACTAAACTTAAAAAAAAGTGTCTGGAAGCGTTGAGTTACAGGAAGATAAGAAAGCGTTCTGTGAACGTCAGAGTGTTGGGATTCTTCATGAAGCCGTTTACATAATGAAGCCATTTTTTTTTTAAAAGCCGCTTTTCTCTGCAGGCCTCCAGCTACCAGAGTCAACGACAAAGTTATGATCCCACAAGACGAATATCCAGAAATCAACTTTGTTGGTCTGCTCATCGGGCCGCGGTGAGTTACGCTCAATCTCACCGACACGTTTTAGTTTAAAGGACCACGCTAGTGATCGATGTTTGAGCCTAATATATTCAGTTATCCTCCATGTTACGTTACTGACAATCATTTCCCAACGGTGAATTAAAAATGTTTTTCCTACCTTCCAGACCTCCATTGGTTTCAGTTCATTCTCTATTAAAATCAACTTGTTGATACTGTAAACGTTCTTGGGATAGGTAATCCATCATCACCAACAAGACGTGTATTCAGGTTTTTTTAGAAGTTATGTAATTTTAGTGTTTAAGCTCAATAAAAAGCGTGGAGTGAATGTATGCCTCCACCAGGGAATATAGTCCCAATAAATGATAAATGCCTATAGGCCTCATTTACGTTCAACATTACTATGTTGTGAATATTTAAAATTAATTTCTTAATCATTTACACTGGTATTTTGTGTCTTATAGTTTTTTTTTATTAACTTATCCTCTTTTTTTTTTTAATTAGCACAAAGGACATGAATTTTTCAACATAATCTGAACTATTAATACTCCAGAGCACATACTCAGAGCTGCTAATAATTTTGTTTTGTACCATAGATATGATATTCTAATATTATCATTATTCAGTTGGTCTTATTTAGCAGGAAATATGGGATAAAGTCTTTGAAGTCGTCTGACTTTCTGTAATAATATCAAACAGAATTATATCTACTGGGCATTTAAATGCATTTGTGGAAAAATTTAAAGGACTGTGACTTCATAAGGCTGTGTAACTATTAGCAGGAGAAACATGGATTTTTAAGGTGGGTGTATCACTTGAATATTTGATTTTGAAAGATTAAGAGATTTAGCAAAATATCAGGAAAGCTGAAATACGGTTTTATCCTTTGGGAAATGATTGTCAGTAACAAAACATGTATGAAAACTGAATATAGTAGGCTCAAACGTGCAAAATAGCTGGTATGGTCCTTTAATTCGGTTCATCATATTTATTTTTTGTTTTGTTTTAATTAGCGGTAACACCTTGAAGAACATTGAGAAAGAATGCTGTGCCAAGATCATGATCCGCGGTAAAGGTTCCGTGAAGGAGGGGAAGGTCGGCCGAAAAGACGGGCAGATGCTGCCTGGCGAAGACGAGCCTCTTCACGCGCTGGTCACCGCCAACACCNGAAAAGACGGGCAGATGCTGCCTGGCGAAGACGAGCCTCTTCACGCGCTGGTCACCGCCAACACCATGGAGAACGTCAAGAAGGCCGTGGAACAGGTCTCCTTACAACGCAGCTCCATGCTGCTTCTGTCCGTTTGATCGCTCAGAACGTGACGATTCAGTCGCTTTGTTGGATGATTCATTCTGTGGATAAGTTAAAGGACCATACCAATGGTTTTTGCATGTTTAAGCTCAGTAAATTGGTCCTGAGCGTTTATTCAGGAAATTTCTGCCTACAGATCCGCAACATCCTGAAGCAAGGCATCGAGACGCCTGAGGACCAGAACGACCTGCGGAAGATGCAGCTGCGGGAGCTCGCCAGGCTCAACGGCACGCTGAGGGAGGACGACAACAGGTGAGTGAGTTTGTGTGGTTACCACGGTGATTTACGGCCGGTTACTGGAGGTTAACGTGATTTATTGAAGCTCTGCAGCCTTTAAGCACAGCCGAGCAGAATGAGGTTTACGCCTTCCTGTCTGCAGGATCCTTCGTCCTTGGCAGAACTCTGAGCCTCGCAGCATCACCAACACCACCCTCTGCACCAAATGTGGTGGAGCGGGACACATCTCCTCCGACTGCAAGTACACCAGGTGAAACGGAACTAAAGCCAGATATAAAAATATTTTACTCAAGTAAATGTGCTTGTACAAAAATTTTTGTTTCAGATGTACTCTGAGTAAAAAGTACTGAGTTACGTTACCAAAAATGCAGAAATACATAAATTTTAAACAATTTTGGTGCAGTACTCTCCGAGTAAAGACTTAACCTTGACTTTGCTAGGTTTTTAAAACATGTTATCCAATTTAGCATTCTAATATTAAGTGATATTACTCTATATTTGGGAGGAAAATAGAATTGCAGTTGGTTTAACCATTATAATATTTAACTGAGACAAACATTTAATAAAAATTCCACACTGAAACTGCCCATCCTACACATGCTAACGCTAAGGTCAATTAACTCACAAGCTTTTAATCAACATTAATGGTGCATTTTTCAGTAGCTAGCAAAGCTGCGACCCAGAAACAAGCGAAATAATATTATTTTGGACATAGATGTTAGCAAAGCTAGCGACTAGTATGAATAATTAACAGGATAAAGTTAGCTAACTTACCTCTGTATGCAGGTTTGATGCTGAGTTCTGATTAGCTGTTAACTCCATGTTTTTCAGCATACAAAGTTTGCTGCATGCTGTAGCTTTGTGGTTTTTTTCTTTAGAAAGCTAAACTGGTCGCTTAAATGTAGCCAGGGATTATTTTCTTCTAATTCATCGTTTTCTGGTCCTCTGAACTCGTTCTCTCCATCTTTAGCATCGTGTCTTCAGCTGTATTTTATTGCGGCTGCTGCAGTTCCTCTGCACTTCTTTACTGAATGTCAACTGAAATCTATTCAAGTACAATTAAGTAAAACTACTTAAAAAAAAAAAATCAGAAGTACCAGTACAGAAAACCCAGGACTAACTGTAAGTCCGTCCTGTAAGCAGCGTCGGAGCGTTTGCAGAGAGAAAGATGCTGATGATTTTTTGATGATTTTGCTTTCTGCAGCACGTTTGCTGCACACAGAGCGACCGGCGGAGAACCTCCTCAGTCCGCCCAGGACAAGGCTCGCATGGACAAGGAGTATCTGTCCCTCATGGCTGAGCTGGGCGAGGCTCCTGTCCCCGCATCTGGAGGGGGGCACAGCAGCACCCAGGGAGCAGGACCCCGCCACTCAGGACCCAGCAACAACCAGGCACCGCCGGTAAGCCTGAAACGCTTTGAGACGATGATGGTGATGGTGATGATGATGATGATGATGTGTTTCTGTGGAGCAGAATCGGCCCCCGTGGATGAACTCTGGCCCAGCTGATAACAGGAACTTCCACAGCATGCACGGAGGACCCGGTGGCCCCGGAGGACCCCACAGCTACCCTCCACCCATGCCCAGCATGGGAGGGCCCCCTATGCCTCCCAACCCCAACGGTCTGCCTCCCCCTTGGATGCAGCCCCCTCCCCCTCCAATGGGGCAGGGCCCAGGACCTCATGGACACCCCATGGGTAAGAGACCCGCAGTTTGACTTCATACCGTGACTCAGACGTTTTGGTGAATATTTCTAGATATTTAATTTGGACGTGAGAAGAAGAAAACGTTGAACTGATAAAAGTTGAACCGTGTGGCGTCTTCGTAGGTCTGCTGCCGCCTCCCATGGGGATGATGCCCCCTCCTCCTCCTCCCCCCAGCAATCAGCCACCCCCTCCGCCTTCTGCACCCCTACCGCCGTGGCAACAGCAAGCTCCACCTCCCCCTCCAACAAGCAGCATGGCAACCAGTACACCGCTTCCATGGCAACAGAGTAAGATCACACAATAGGCTCTTTGTAGAAATGCTGCCTAGAAACGTGAACATGTGACCCGCTCGCCAACTCTTTAGTTTTCATATGTTAATAAAATAAAATTTAAAAAAAAGTGTAATGAACTCTAATTCTTTGGCCAAGTGTTTTTACACTAAACTCCCACAATCCTTTGCTGCAGAGATGAAGCCTTCACTTTGTTGGCTGTGTTTATGAGTTTATAACATATTTGCTGCAGCGTCTCGGCTAAAGTTACTGGACTAAGTTTAAAGTTGTTGTTTGCAGTAACGAGTTGACTGATTGCTGCCCCCCCCCGCAGATACCACCACCACGTCCAGCCCCGGCACC
>VXCM01005093.1:0-19730 GCA_014773175.1 Lucifuga dentata
ACTGATGAAACAACATCAGGGGGTCGGCTTATATACGGGTTTCTGTACAAATCTAAATTTGCAGGTGAAATTAGGGGGTCGGCTTATACATGAGATCAGCTTAAATACTTGAGTATATATGGTAATATTTCAAAGTTTTTAAATGATAAATGACATTATTTTAGTGATTTCTCATCAAGGTTTCCTCTGTGAGATTTAATCTCTGCTTTGTAAACATTCAGCATCAGTTTTTAAAGCATCAGGGAATAATCTAGAATTTTAATCTCTGGAACCACATACAGCTTCTCTACAGGAATCTGGAATCATCTACAACTCATGTCAGGATGGAAATCATAAAATGTCTTAATTTTTTTTACAGCATCTTGCAAATTATTTTAAACTAACGGACATATAGAATTATTTTATACTTACATACATATGAAACAAAACTAGTTATACATGACTGGAAACATTGATTCTGTGTGAAAATCACTCATGATTCCAAACTTTTGAGCTGTAGTGTGTGTGTGTGTGTGTGTGTGTGTGTGTGTGTGTGTGTGTGAAGTGTCAGACCTGTTCGCTCATGCTGTTAATCCCGTCAGGCCCCAGCAGGTTCACAGCCTGCTTGACCAGGTCCGTCCGGCCGCAGTTCAGCATCCTGAAGCCCAGGTCCTGCAGGAACTTGGCCTCTGTGGACGCTGCATCCAGCTTCCTGGTGGCACAGAAACAATCCTCGGCTCTGGAGATGGAAACAGGAGATTCGCTTTGAGGTTTAGATGAGAGTTTATCTCAGAAATTTTGAGATCTGTGGATGCACATCTCCACAGAGTACAGCAGGAAATAGAAGTTGAACTTTTAGCACCTTGCTGTGCTAAAACTAAAATCTGCAGCTGTCTCCTGTTATTCCTGGCACTGAGCTGTTTCGTTTCAAAGCCATTTTACTGAGGTTTGCAAACAGTATGTCAAAAATTCATTTGATTTCACTTGCTTCTGGCTTATTGCTTTCCTCCTTTACCAAAGTAGCTTTTCTTCATTTAGCAATGATTTTGCTATGATTCATAATTAGTCATCCATGTCTCCTGTAAAGCCGCTTAATCCAAAGTGAAGCCAGCTGTCACAGAGACATTCACAGCACAACCTTTCCATGTTTATGTGACAGTTAAAGCTGATAGATGTGCACAGTTGCTAATTGCTAATTCACACCTCTCAGGCTTTCTTTTAGGTATTTTTCTGCAAATATTTAACATGTGATGATGCTCTTAACCCTTTGACATTCACAAAAATCACCGACTGCTGCTAAGTGACAAACACAGAGCAGAGCAGAGAGAGAGATTTTTCCAGAGAAATAAGATCTTGTTACATGCATCATATTCGTACTTTAGCTGTCGTGGTTCACAGTCCACGCCGGGGAGGAGCAGCCTGGCGGCCTGCCGCACGTCATCACTGTCCACAGAAAAGCTTCGTCTGTGTTCAGTGTGGGCGACCGCCACCCGGATCCACTCCATCAGCGGAGGAAGTACCAGGAATGGCCTGCGGGAGGAAATAGAGATGTGTTTGCTAACACAGAAGTTCAAATTTACTTGCATTAGATGAAGCCTTAAGGATCCCTGTTGCTGCAATAGGAAATAATTGTATATGGCAAAAAAAAAAAAAAAAAAAAAAAAAAAAAAAAAAAAAAAAAAAAANAAAAAAAAAAAAAAAAAAAAAAGCAGAAATGCTAATACAGAATGTGTGAGACTTTTTGAATAAACATATGCTGTAACCACGTATGTCTAAAATAAAGCATAAAAATAAAAGCACAAAAATAGCATAAAAATGTAACAGAATCAAAATAAAACACTGAAAAAGGCAATAAAAGTAAAAATATTAATTTGCATAATATTATCAGATTATACAAAATGTGTATATTCATAGAAATAGAAAGAGAAGACTACAAAGAAGTTGCAAAAAACTGTCCAGCTAATTATCTCCGTTTAGACAAATGCAGTGGAGTAAAAGTAAATCCCCAAAGGAAAAATAGCCCAAACTACAAGGACATGAAAAATCATTGAATATTCCAACACTCTGGTAAGTTAAACTGCAGTCAGAGTTGTTGCTGCACAGATAAGAGGCACAAAGACGGCAGAGAATCTGTATCCATTCAACCTCAGCCTCCCTGAGACCACATTATGATTTGGTGCTACAATCCCACCGAGCAGAGCCGTTCAGCGGCCTATTCAGCCCTCAGAGAACAGAACACAAAGCCTCTGCACGACTCTCATCTTCAGCTTTCAGCACCGAGCTCAGCGGGGCCACAATGACACCTTTACCTGCTAAAACTCTGGGGAAAAAACTAATTCCAGCGTTTAAGGTAAATGCACTGTAACTCTTTTATCATGCAAAACGTTCCTGAGGAAGCTGCCAAAAAGAAAAATATTAAGTTCTGCAGAGTAAAATTTCCTTCCAGCAGGTTAATCTGAGGGATATCCACTCAGGCATCCATTTAGTCATAGTAACTGCACGCCATCGTGACGCAAAACTCTTTCTCAACCCAGAAAGGAAAACCCAGTTTGTCTCCTTCAAATTAAAATACCACATCATTCATTCATTCATTTATGCCCAGAGGGAAACCTGACTTAAAAACACAATCCTTTTTGTTCTTTTCACGGCTCCAGGCTGAGCCTTTTGTGCAGGAGTAATGGACTGAGCTGATATTTAAAGCTACTTTCATGGATTTTTAGCCACTCCAGGACTTAAACAGCACCATCAACACAATGGAATCGCGTTTCTGTCCACCTGATGAATCCAAGTCCAATATCCTCTCTCCTTTTAGGTCTGTTTTTGTCTCCACTAACTCCTGCTTAACTTTCTTCACACCAGCTTCTTGTTTATATTGTCTTTTTGTCGTGTTGGACAGGAAGAGTTTCGTTGAAGACAAGCAACCAGACAGGTATTTATGGCCTTAATACCACAACAATGAGCTATAAGAGGCTGGAAACTATAGAGCTGCAGATTTTGAGATCTTTTCTCTGCAGTCGTCATTACGACCGACACTTTCATGTTACAAAGACATCTGATTCAACGTTAATATCGGAAATATAGACGGCGCTGTGCAAAGTCATGGAAACTGACCCTTATGACGTGACAGGGGTTAGTTCAAGTTTGAAACCTAAAACCACTCTTAGAAGTTCTACTAGTGGCTTTACTTTTTAAACTAACTAACAGGAAGTAACCCCTGTCACGTGTCATAAGGGTCTGACGTTGCACAGCGCCCTCTACAGCCAGGAATGCTTTTACTTGGCCACAATCCACCATTGATAGTCTACATCCTAAAATCAAATTTAAAAAATGACATAATTTATCATTTTCCTGGATGAAGTTCATAGATTTAAGTGACTGAGATGAGTCCTCAGTTTAGAACGCCATCGGTAGATCCCGCTCATCTACAACGATTTTCTCCTCAGGATGAGAAAATGATCCTTTGCTCTGCATTGGTGAGATAATGACCAACAGAAGAACTTTGGGATCTGGCGAATATGAGCTTTCTGCAGGAATAGATGAACACACTTGAAAAATTTCTTTCAGGAGGTTCTCATTAAAGTAGATATTTCAGCTCGGTTTTACTTCATTCACTTATGAACGACTCAGGATGCCCTAAACAGCAAATGTACTCTACAGGAAGCATTACTCATGTTGGCGTAAGGACTCACTAAATCAGAATTAAAACAGGTTATTTTTCCTTCCAGGTGGTTTAAATAAGCCTCAGAGGTACATTAGAACATTTCAAAACCTTTAAATAAATAGGATAAGTTCATGCTGTATTCATTTAAATTATACTACAAATTCACCAGAAAGGCTCCTATTAGATCATTTCCATCATACGTCCCTCTGGCAGCCATATTTTCTCAGAAATGATTCCAAGCAGAAAACTGAGAGAAGTCATTAGGGATCCTGATGTTTACTGAATCGAGCTGCCTGGTGCAACTGTAAATTTGCTCAGAGCACATGTGTAATCAAGGCATTTAGATATGGAAACGCTGTTTGATTAGTCGACATTTTTGCGGGCATCAGTTTCCACGACCTAACTATCCACGTCTTTACACTGCCAGGAAGCTGAACAGAAAGCAAAGTCTTCCTGGCTGCTTTGGCTGACTAACGTGAGCCGTCAGGCCTCCTCCCTTTTCTCAGAAACTGCTTTGACTGATGTCAGCTTCTCCAAAGACGGATTTACCATTCCAGGTCAGAAAGGCGGGGAGGCCCGGTCTGGAACAAAAACACCACGGTAACGCTATCCATCGCTGCAGACGCAGAGCCGCACATGTGAAAATACCTGTTCAGATTTAACATCTGGCTCAAAACACTGAATGTACTGCAGGTCTGTTACATTTTTTTTCTTTAACTGGATGCAATTTCTCACAGATAAAGTTCTCCATTACAAGGAAAAGTCCTGCATTCAACATTTTACTTCAATCAAAGTAAACAAATATTAGTACTAAAGTGTATTCTAGTATCAAAAGTACTTGTGAAGAAGGGTAGAGTTTTGTTAAACTGTTTATCTCTTTATCTAAGAGCATTTTCATTCTTTCAGAAAAGTTCTTAATGGAAAAAAGACAAAACAAAGGAATAGAAGGATGAAAGAGAATAGAAAATAAGGATCTGAGGAAGGGAGGAATGAAGGAAAGAAGGATAAAAAGAAAGCATGAAAGAAGGAAATAGCATCAAATTGCAGAGTAAATGTAATTTGTTACTTTGCACCACATTTAGAAATCGCTTCACCATTTCCTCCTTTTCTTATCTAAAGCTTTACAGAACAACCCTAAAGGACAACTTTATCTCATTTGCTCATATTCTCTCTCTCTCTCTCTCTCTCTCTCTCTCTCTCTCTCTCTCTCTCATTCCACTGTTTTATTCAGGCTCTACTTTTCTTCAACCTTTCAGCAGAATGCTAAATAGAACATTTTCTCTCTGGGGATGGACAGCCTGCTGACATGTCACTCTGCCTGACATTCCTTTTGCTCCCTAGGGTCACTAGGATGGAGTTTTTATCTCTCCGCGGTGGAGGAAAGATGTTGGAATATCTGTCTATCCATCCATCCAAGTGAAGTCCCCCTGGTTCCCACCAATCTGCACGACGCCTAGGGAAGTGTCAGCGCTGACCAGCCCACGCTGCGTCTTACAGATGAGCTCATCGGTCTGAAAACTTCTGCAAGAAAGTCAGAATTTTGTATGAACCTTCGGACAGTTCAAATTATTCAGGCTGCAGTGTGACATGCACGGAGTGTGGCAGAGGGTTTGAGAGGATATATGAGCCTGCACATCATGACGGAGTGCATTTAGTATTCATGCGCTGTCAGGGAAGTGAATGCAGAACTTTCACAGCGTGTAGAATGTGCCAGAAGTTTGGTTGATGGACGTTTGAGGAGATTGCATTTTCACTTGTACAAGCATTTTTCAGAGTCACAAATAATTTTTACTGGTTGATTTAAAGCTTGAAGGCTGCAGTCAAAACACCACATATCATAGTGTGTGAGCTAGCTAACAAGCAAACTGGAATGGTAAAGAAGAGTAGATATAAATAAAGTAAAATATAGTCTGATTTTTCTAAATATTGCCCAAGAGATTCCATGGTGTTCCTGCTGAGAGAATAGCTTAGCAAGACAGCCATAAATAGCTAAATCCAAAGCTTAAAGGCTTGGTTTTCGTGTCAGAGCCTAAGATGTGCAGCACGGTAAGTAAAATGCAAATTGCTTCAGCAGGAAAATGTTCTGGCTGATCATGTGTAAGACCACCATTAGCTGTGCATGCAACTCATTTCTCCTCCACAGTCCTGCATCTTTGAGCTTTCACCAATCAACTGCAGTTTTTTTCAGTGCAATTGCTGAAAACCAGAAGTCCAACTCCTGGAAGTTCTCCTACCACTAATCTGTCTATGCAGAAAAAACCACAGGACTTTTATGTCGTATGAAAACTCAGTCAGGTCAGCTGGATTCAAGTGTTTAATTCTGAAACGTTTCATTATCCATCCAAACGGCTTCGTCAGTCAGAAATGAATGCACAGAAGGAGGCTAAACCTCCAGCAAGTACAGTAACTATGATGACAAAACAATTAACCTTCAATAAAAATTAAATAGATATTATTAAAAAAAAATTTTTTTTTTGAATAATGCGTGATGTAAATTGCATTATTCAAATTTAAAACAATGAATAAATTTCAAATAATAAATTTCAACTTCTCNTGATGTAAATTGCATTATTCAAATTTAAAACAATGAATAAATTTCAAATAATAAATTTCAACTTCTCATTTTCAGTGGTCCCCTGGTTGGATGCAGGACCTGTCCCCAAACTTCTTTGGAAGGGAGAAATTTTTTTTTTTTTTTTTTGAATACCGCCTAGATGACTGAAAACCTTCATCAAAACATAGGACTTTTAATTTGAAAGGTTGCAATAAATCACGCCGTAATCTCAGAAACTCAACTCCAGTCTGCGGCATTTGGTGATTCAAAGCTCTGAAACGTCCTGTGGAGGACGGCTGGACCCACCTCTCAGTCTGTAAGGTGACTTTGGAGGGCTCCACGTTAGGGTTCTCCCATTCCATCTGAGGACAGTGCATGAAGTAGCAAAGGGTGTAGAGGGCTTCGGGCTCCCAGTGCACCGAGCTGCTGGTCTTCAGGTGGACCGGGGTCCCATTGCTGGCGCTCTTGATGTGCAGGGGCTGGAGGTGGTGCATGGCCCGGGATACCAAATCACCTGAAAGTTGTTATCAGATCATTATGTGGGCTTTGCAACATGATATGATACAGATGTATGACAGAATAAACAGGTTTTCAACAGAGATATAAACTGAAATAATAACATTGCGTAGCATGGAATCTTTACTCATTATGCCAAAGTCCTACGCATTACTCTCCGAGCACAAATCCATTTCCTACACCGCTTCTTCAATACGTGACTACTCTCAGCACTTCTGGAATGAAGTAGATTCACTCCTCATTCACACACACACAAACACACCCTCTGATTCACATTTAGTCATACACAACCCACACAAGCTTGCTATGTGGGGAAGTGCTGCATTAAAATGAAATATTAAGCACATTAGGCATGTTTTAGTCCTTAGAGAGCTGAGGTTAGATAGCTTTTAGATTCAATTTTTCCCCTAATTTTTACACATTTTTACCATGCTTGAGTCACAGGAAAACAATATGCATCTTTGTATGTGTGTGCATATGTTTGTAAAATGTCAAATTAAGCTGGAAAGCCATGAGGACTTGGAAAAGTGTGGCTGTACGCAGACAGACGACAGGTTCATAAATTATGCACTTGTGCGTGGGCGTGTGTGTGTGTGTGTGTGTGTGTGTGTATGCATATGTGCATGTGTGTGGTGTGTTCAAGGGTAGCATGGGACTCAGAAAGAGCATTACTCAAAGATTTAACTCTAAAGTTCAACATAGTTTGTGCAGTAAAACATGATTTCAGTTTAGAAGTGAATGCTTTACAGCCACTTTGCCCAAGTAAACCTTTTCACTAGGCATCATAAATTTTCTGGAATCTTTCTTGATAAATGGAGTCCAGCGGTTTCCGTACGAAACTTTTTGCTGTTTGTACGCAGCAGGAACAGGGGACGAATGAAAGTCAGGAGAAACTTCACAACTGTAATTCTTTGAGCAGCTAAAAGAGAAATAAAACTCCGCCTCTGCTTTTACAGTGCAGACCCTGATACCTACTGCTGATATTTATAAAGTCATAACTCTCTGATCTGGATTTTGGCAACTTCACATGGTGTTTATTGATGAGGTCATTAGTGATGCATTTAAGAATGACGATGCTGCTCTGAGAGGGAAAATACAGGAGTCTGGGCCTGCAGGTTGATTTGTCAGAAAACTTAATACCGGTGCTATTGATCTAATTATTTACACTGTTTAATGGAAGACTGGAAGCAGGAAAACACAGACGCCGAGCCTGTGACCTGCATGCATAACACACTGCAGCACTATCTGTCTCAAAAGCACGAATCCATTAGTAAAATGTGAATCAAACATGTCTAAAATCAGCTAACACACCACAGCACACACACGGCTCTGTCTTCTCCTGAGTGTTTGGGCGAAAATCTCCAGAACGAGGAAAGTTTGCCGGCTCGAGAGCTCGTTCGTTATACGGAACGACACAGTGAGTCGACGCCCAAGGTTCTCCATCTGTCAGACTAAAGGCTGCTGACAGAGTTCACCAGCAGTCAGACATAAACGCAACTCACAACTCCCACAGCAGGAGCTCCACGGCGTTACCGCAAGAATAAATAACCTGAAAACAAGACAAATATGTCCTGCACTGTAAAACGTCCTTCAGTGTGTTAGTCCAAATAAATTTAAAATGTATGATCCACTCAAAAAAATACTTTTTCTTTTCAGCTGGATTTATTTAAGTCACATCCAAGTAAAAACTGCAGTGTAAAAAGCCTTTCTTTGGTTTAACTTAAAAAAAATGAGGCAACATTTTCTAGTCATTTTTTAAAGTTGGGTGAACTGGTATTTTTGAGTAGGACAAACTCAATCATATATATTTGATTTTAAGACGTAAAATATATGTGGAAACAGCCAAGAAACTGAGTTGAGCAAACTTGATAGTCATCAACATGTGACCTACATTAAACGTGATTAAAATTTAAGAAACACTGTGAATTAGAGTTTCATGAACTCATACATTTTTTTTTTTTTTAACAAACTCTTGACAGTTTGACTCAAAAATTAGATCAAAAATCTAAAATCATGCAAATAAAGTTTACATGTGATGTATTTAACATGGACTGTTTGTTGGCATGTTTATATTTGTGGAGTAATACACCAGAATACAGATAAAGATTTATAAAACTGGTGAAAATGCTGATGTAGCATGACTGTACTTCCTGTAATGGAGCTTAACGGTTAGAGAAGTGAGCTCGTGACCAAAATTACAAAATTAAAATTAACAAAAAAATAAAAAATAAAAAAATAAAAAGTTGTATGAATTCATGGAACTCAATTTTGTGGTGTTTCGTCCTTAAATTTTAATCAAGTTTAATGTAGGTCACATGCTGACGACGATCATGTTGGCTCCACTCTATTTCTTGGCTGTTTCCACATCGGCTGCACTTAATTTTAAGCTTAAAGTCAAACATATATTATTGAGCTTATCCTACTCAGAAACACCAGTAGTTCACCCAGCTTTAAAAAATGACTGGAAAGTGTTACCTCATTTTTTTTCAGTAGGATTTTTTGTGACTGTGGTAGCATTCAGCAGGTCAGAAAGTGTTTCCCAATCCTCTGATGAATCTGAAAGGAAATTAATGTGCGAGAATGAGGTTATCACACCTCGATACACCGTATTAATCAAACGTGATTCAGCCAGGCATGGCCACTTAGCGAGATTAGCCAGACGCAGACCTCTTAGGTGCTGAGTAAAGCCTGAAGACACCACGACTCCATCAGCTATCAGACTGACGTAAACCATGAATAGAAAACAATAGAAATACAGCATGAACTGACACAGAATACATACTGTGGCACAACGGACCCCGCCCAAAAAACAAGCATAAACCAAAAATGGAGGCAAAACAAATTCAGATAAAGAGGCTATTCTCGTGGAATTGTGGCGGCGAAATCCCTATTTGTGTGATGTTTCCTCCAACTGCCACCATGATTGATCCGGAAAGAACACGTGGCAGCACAGATCGATGACAAGTTGATGGCATTCATCACGCAATCTGGCATGCATCAAACGATCACAACATGCAACAAACTTATGAGGTTGCTGTTTGCAGGAGGCGTGATTAGATACAGGGAAATGACACGCAGAAGGATCTCCTCGCCGAGTGGGAAACGACAGAAGTGAACCGTGAAAAAGATACGATGCAGAGGCCCTAAACCAAATCCCTGGCGGCCCAGCCTCCTCCCGGCGCCTCGCATCGAAGCCAAAGCAGAACCACAACAAGGTCAATACTAATAAAGAGCTTCTAGTTTTTAACCAGGGCAATTTGTTTCTGCAAAACATTAGAGTTAGCCACCATCTGAAAGCTTTAAAGTTCACAAATGAGCTCTTCCTGCACTTTTCCTGAGCTTATGCCAATGCAGCAACGGATAATCAAGCTTTCCGTCCTTCATCAATTCTTCTTCTTCTTCTTCTGTCTTTGGATTTGTCAGCAGGACGACATCTGTGCCTGTCTCCTTTACCGTCGTTATCTAAGCGACACTCCTATGGGTTCGTGCTTCATCTCGTTTAGATTAGTCATAGGGGACGACTTAGTGTCTTCCTTTCTCACAGTTTAGTCCTTTTCCTCCTGGAAGGACTCATTACAGAGTGAAACCTTGTTCCCTATTCCCCGTGTAAAAATGGTGAGACAGCATGGAGCACAACGCTCAGCGCTGTAATGAAATGTCACTGCTTTAAATTCTGTCTGCACAGCTTTTATAAAATCTGTAATTTGCTTGTCTTCACCTTATGGTACATTTTAGCACAGGCATTAGAATTACATAAGAAGTAGAAAGTGCACTGAAAGTTGAATGGGTTTCTTCCACGGTTCTACACGCCGTTTAACGACGGTGAACTCCTCCTGATGCAGCTCGATTGCTGCATCTGTGTCTATTTTTCTGACACACTTCACAGGGTTCGTACTTTACTTTATTATCTAAAAAAAAATGCAACAAGTACAACGAAGACACTTTGCAATTACAATGTGGTTTGTGATAACGAGAAACCACAGGGAATCCAGTATGAGTACAAGAACAGTGTGTGTTTTATGGAAACCAATTTAACTGTGACATGTTCCTCTTGCAGCATAAACCCCAAAAGGGCTTTTGATCCTAATTATAATTCCAATAAGACACAAGGTGACTAATTAAATGTGCAATTGTGGCCGTGTAGCATGCACAAGAATACCAATAATTACTATTAGTATTCAATTGTACATCTGACCTCTTTAAGTGATGTCCTTTAATAATTAAACTGGTCTTGTTATTGTTTTTGAGCCACATCTTTGACAGAAGAACACAGTATTTGCGTGTTCTGAGTGGCCTGTTAGTGTACATGTGAATACATTTGCTGAGATTAAAAGGTCTATTTTGCCACGTTTGTCGCATATGAATCAGCGTATCAGCAACAGCAAAAAGTTCATGGACTTTTTTTTATCTCCTCGAGGCAGAGAATTATGAAGGCGTCAGTGGAAATTATTAATGAGAATTTTGATAACATTTGCAGTGCAAATTCAGGAAGCTCATTGAGTTGCTCAGCATGGAGACCGTTCAGAGAAGGAGCCAAGCCTTAATCCATCAAACGCCGACTTTATTTATCTCCTGCAAATACTGCACAAAATGTGATGAGCTACATTTTTATGAAAACTCAAGATCTCAAAAAAGTCAAATTCTGACATGTATTACAGCTAATTAGAGACATATTTGCTGTCTTAGCAAGAATTACGTGAGAGGATTAATAATTTCTAATCTAATTTTCACTTCCTCTTATTTGCAGAACACTATTTGATGCAAACGCTGATTTTGCATTTCATGAAAACTTGTTTAAAATTTGCAAAGTATCTGGAACGACGGAAACGTGCAGCAGCTGGAGGTCGGTGAGACCGTGACTCAAAAGACGCAAAAGTGGGCGAGCTGATCTGTGGACAAAACGAGGTGAGATGACGTCTTCTCAAATGTCAGTGAAGATAATCACGGCGAGATGACTGTTGTGTTCCCTAATGGAGGACTGAGACGAAGATTGCTCCGCTGTCCTCTGACACACTGTCATGGCCCGCTGGTCTCCGGGGGCCAAAATGATGACATTTAATCATCACTCCGTAATACGACCGTCTCGGAGCTCTGCCTTGGGGCACATTAGCAATTCCATGGCAACTATTAATCAGAGTCAATTCTAAGAAATGTCATCATCAACAGAGAACCAGCAGATACTTTTACCACTGCTGCTCAGCCAGCGATTAATCACTGGCGGACATATTCAATAAGGGACGTACAGCGTCAGCGAGTGAGAGTGTGAGGGAAGGTCAATGATAACCGCCTGCTTTTAAATAGATATAGATAATAACTATATTCACACTGTAATACCGCTATTAAAGGCCCAATCAGCAATTTTTGACCCCATAGATGTAATTATTGCCTGGTTTTTATTGATGCATCAAGAAGATTGTTAGGTTAACTTGACAGGATGACCCCTGTTGTGTTTGGATCAGGGATTGTGCCTTTAATTATGTACTAGTGTAGCGCCCGTTGAAAACGTGCCTGTTTGGACCGGGCTGGTCTTAATGGCGTGCACTGCAGCCCGCCATAAGTGCCCGTGGAGTGGAGAGTATGCTGCCACACCGGGAGCGTATCCTGCTGCACGGACTACTTTTTACCAGCTCAATTTGAGAACCGCTCATCCAAACTTCACATGCGACACTGCACATCCTTGGGTTCTGAGCAATAAACCTGCCAAATTTCAAATTCATAAAGTTCTGGCTTCTAGAGATAATGGTGCCACAGACAGAGATTTCTGGCTTTATAGTTAGATAAATGCAATCATCTTATGTGATTCTGTTATCTTAAATCACATTTAACTAATAACCAGACTAGGATGTAACCTGACAAACTATCTGGAGTTTAACCACGATAGTGCTGAAACAATAACTTTATTAATCTATAAGTCTATAAGTCTGCCTCCTTTGAAAATTAATCGATCTTTTAAACAGTCTTCCAGTTTTTTCTTAAATCTGAAGACTTGCTGAAATGGTTGGGATTCAAACTCCTGTCTGAGTTTTCACTCTAAATTGTACATACATATTTTGGAACTTAGCAGCAGTAAAATAATCAACAATTTGGTTCATTTGAAGCTTTTCGCATCCAGAAACTTTCACCACAAAGCATCTCTGGAGGACTGAGCTTAAGAAGGAGCACTTGAAGGCAGCACGACATCTTCTGTTTCCAGGATCCTTAGAACATGAGGTGCAGAATGGTTTGATTCCAGTTTGGATCTCAGTAATACAATGACGGGCCGGTTTGTGTCAAACATCCAGGACTGTGTGTGTAGTTTTTATTTAGTCGGCCCCAAATTCGCGTAACGATGAGGCGCAAGGGGCCCATGATGCAAAGTGCTGCAAATTTGATGAAATTCATGGCGAGAAAAAAAATAAGTGTCTCTCTCTGAGCTGTTTATGTAGAATATCTGAAGGTGTTTTGTATTCACCATCATATTTCCTTCATCCTGNGATGACTGCCAGCTAAAGCAATCAAACTACACCCAGCAGACACAGTCCACTGAAACAAGCCGAGACGGTTTGTTTGTTCAAGTCCCAGGGTTCTCTGTTCATTAAGAACCATTATAAAACTATGAGAAAAAACACAAACAGAACGTTCCTGATAATGACTTTTCTGTATCAAATGAGATTTCTGAACTGTAGCTTCATTCTGTCTCATCATCTTATCTCAGTTTTTTTTTTTCCCACATATCTCCAGTCTGTGGAAATGGTGCAGGATATTACAGATAGTCTCTCTGGTTCTATTGTCATCATCTTTCCTGCGACTCGCTGGGGAAGCGTCTAAATGGATGCCACTTTATTCCGTCTAATGACTCTTCCAGGAACTTTAATGGCTCTTCTGCGTAGATTTGTAGAAGTACTGCAGAAGGCTGCTGCAGTAATAACTTTCCTATGTGTGTTCTTAATTATCACATATGATTAAAGGGGGTATTTGATTTTTGTTATTTCCCCCCAGTTTTAATAATGTCATATCATAGGGAGGTGGAGCTGAAAGGTAGGTAGAAGTGCATCCAGTGAGACAAGCTCATAGGTCTAGAGCTGCCCTGAAAGCTTTGTTTTGATTGGCCCATTATTTCAGTAACATGATGATGTCAACATGTCACACCTGCCCACAGATCTGGTTAGACACTCCTACAAAATGCAAAAATACAAGGTTTGCAAATGAGTTGTTTTTTTGTTTTTTTTTGCCAGAGAACATTTTTTACAGTGTGCCAATCAGAACTGAATGGTGTTTTTTGCGGGGAGGCCTTAAAAAGACAATACTTTAAAAGGCCTGTTCTCACTGCACGTGCACAGCAGTACTGCAACAGTAAGAATGTTTCATGTTGGGTTTTTTTTTTTTTGGTGCACATTAATTCATTGCAAGATTTTCAAAATTGACTGCTAAATTAAAGGACCATACCAGCAATTGCATGTTTCAGCCTAATATATTCAGTTTTCATACATGTAACGTTACTGACAATTATTTCCCAAAGGATAAAACTGTATTTCAGCTTTCCTGATATTTTGCAAAATCTCTTAATCTTTCAAAATCAAATATTCAAGCGATACACCCACCTTAAAAATCCATGTTTCTCCTGCTAATAGTTATGCAGCCTTGTAAAGTCATGGTTGTTCTGCACTCCACTGTTTTTTTTTATTGCCCTCAAATGCTAAAATTATGTAACTTTAAAAAAAAATCTGAATACTCATCTTGTTCACGGTCTGGAAGGTAGGAAAAACATTTTTAATTCACCGTTCCAGTAGCATGCTTTGGAAAATGATTGTCAGTAATGTAACATGTATGAAAATTGAATATATTAGGCTCAAACATGCAAAATGGCCGGTATGGTCCTTTAATGTGTGTTAACAGAACATTGGGGAACATATGATCCTGGGAACAGATACGCTTCCCTAAAGACAACAAGCTGAGATACAAGGTTTTTACAGGACAACAGCAATGGTTCACAAGTTTACGTTAAATTCTAAGTCTTAATTTATATTTCATTTTAAATTAATTTATACACAGAAAGTAGCACAAAGTGAAATAACAGCTGAGCGACTCTGGTGAGAGCTCTCACATATCAGGATGATAGATAATTATTATTAATGAAGAAAATCTGCCTGTGGGTGTTGCGCCTCTCTGGAGACTCTGCACACTTGAACACTCACACACATGGACACGCGCATACAAACACACATTCACCTCCTTGGAAATTCATTAAACTCAATACACTTTAATTAGACTCCAACACTTGCACCTTGTGACGACGTAGCAGCCGCATAACCAAATTGCTGCATCGATCAGAGACTTAAACACACGCCGTTGACCTTACACACCAACGTGAAACAAAGTAATCCCTCCTTAAACCCCAACAACGGCAACTCGGTGGTTATTGGATTCAGGCATTCCAAGTCAATATTTGTGTCCTTGTCGAATGAACCTCTCAAGCCGTATCGCTGCAGATCCAGATGGGCTGCTTGCTTGATGTTGCGTAATTTTCCGGTCTCGCTGCTGTTCAGGTATCTGCTTGTTTTCAGTCCGTGAAGTAAAACACGCATGTTTGGGTGTGATGGATGATTATTTATGTGAATCTTTGCTCTTATTCATTTTTCTGTTCATTCTCAGTTGGGATCTTTATCTTTTTTTATTTCAGTTTTTCTGGTTTGCTTGCTGCGTTAAGCCTCTCTGAGTATTTAGAAAAGCAATAATCAAAATAAACGGTGTAATTATTTATCCATCACTAGTTCCCGCGCTCCTTTGTGCTTTGGATTCTGCTTAAGTGTTTTAGACATCAAGTCTGATGCATTATAAGATGCATTATACATTACAAGAATGCTAAATCAGTACTTGTGGAGAAGATTCTTTTCAGGTCGTCATGGAGACAGCAAACATACATGTGCACTGAGGATATGAACTCTGATTTGTTTTTCAGAAAACAATCTGGGAATTTTTGGTGCTTGTTTTGGATGTTAAAAACAGGAAATTACTGGAATCTGGGTGGAAATGTGAGGATAAAAATATTATGTGCAACATAAACACTCAGTAGTTTAACTGTTTTGTTTTTTTTATACCCAATTTAATGTAAACTATGGAGAAAATTGTCTCCTTGCAGTAAAAATCAACTTTTGGGTGCACGAGAAATAAAATCCAGTTCAAAAGTGTTTTAATTTGTGCTGTTCCTATTAAAAATCGAGGTTCTTTTAAATGAAAATCCTTATTTTTAAAATCATCCTTCAGCTGTTAAATGTTATATAAGACATATCATGAAAGACAGCAGAATGCAAACTCCCCGTGAATGATGTAGCCAAAAGCTGCAATCTTACGTCGTCCTTTTGGAAACCCCTCAAGGTATTTCTTCCACAAACAGCTTTTTATCGCTGTTCTACCGTTTCCAGCTCTGAGCTGCAGCGGGTGAGCGGATCTGTGGCAGGTATTCAGGGACATCAAACGCTAGATAATAATGAATCCAGACTCATGTAATTACTGAAGCATGCAGCAACAACCTACAAGCTTTTCCAGCCTGTGTGTTTTGTGTGGCATGAAGAGGCGGTGTGTGTGTGTGTGTGTGTGTGGAGGATGGTGGAGAGGCTTGTTTGTGTCAGCATGCCCTTCGTGTCCCCCTAAAGGTGTTCAAAGACAGATAAGAGAAACCCCGGCGCCCTGTTCTGGTGACTGAATGTGCCTGGCCGTCCTGGTGTCTCTAGATGGACAGACATGAAGACATGAGGCTGCAGAGACTTCTGAGAGCGAACAAAGTGACAGGAAGAGGATGAAAATGAGAGAAGGAACCTTTAGCGGCATCAAGATAGTGCTCTGCCTTGACGTGTCCATTAGAGACACGGTGAAAAGGAGACATTTTCAACAGCAGCTTAAGTGGTTAAAGGACCATACCACCCATTTTGCATGTTTGAGCTTAATATATTCAATTTCCATACATGTAACATTACTGACAATCGTTTCCCAAACCATACTACTGGAACGGTGAATTAAAAATGTTTTTCCTACCTTCCAGACCTCCATTGGTTTCAGTTCATTCTGCTATTAAAATCAACTTGTTGATACTGTAAACGTTCTTGGGATAGGTAATCCATCATCACCAACAAGACGTGTATTCAGGTTTTTTTAGAAGTTATGTAATTTTAGTGTTTAAGCTCAATAAAAAGCGTGGAGTGAATGTATGCCTCCACCGGGGAATATAGTCCCAAAAGAAGACCTGCGTTTATGGAAAAATTTAAAGGACCGTGACTTCATAAGGCTGTGTAACTATTAGCAGGAGAAACATGGATTTTTAAGGTGGGTGTATCACTTGAATATTTGATTTTGAAAGATTAAGAGATTTAGCAAAATATCAGGAAAGCTGAAATACGGTTTTATCCTTTGGGAAATGATTGTCAGTAACGTAACATGTATGAAAAGTGAACATATTAGGCTCAAACATGCACAATCACCAGTATGGTCCTTTAAATGTAAAGCCTGCTCATTGGTTGAAAAACGGCATGACTGTTTGCTTGGACGAAGCTTTTTTTTTTATGAGAGAATCATTGCGACTGATTCATTTTTTCTTTCATCTCTATCATCCGTGCTGAGAAGTGGGTCAGACCGGAGGAGCTGCAGAGGAAACTCGCAAAGGCTGAGAGATGACGCATGGCAAAGTGGGAAAAGTACTTTAATATAATGAAAGATGAGAATGATTGGATGGTCTAAGATGAAGCGTGCCACCTCCCCATGAAGCTCCTCGTCTGTGCGCTATGGGAGGATAATGGAGGGCAATGATAGGATTGCAGTCTGAGTCACGGCTTTAAAAAGCCACGACATTAATGAAATCTTTGTGAATTTTTGAAAAGTAGGTTGGTAAAATGGAACAGGAGTGTTACGTGCTGTTTTTTTTTTTTTTTTTTTTTTTTAGAGGAATAATGCCCATTTATGGATAGATGAAAGATACATGCAAAGTCAAACACGTTAGCAGTGCAGTCCAAACTCAGGTAAGGTCTTCTGTAAATTTCCTGTAAAAAATAAAAAAATGAAAAAAAGAAGATGCCAGTTTTCTGTAGACTTTAAACAACACAAAACTGCAGGAGATTTGCAGGGAAAACAGATTCCTCTATTTATTCCTCTTTATGAAAACCACTCAGGCCTGAAGAATAAGCCCTTTTCTCTACATACTGTATATGCAAAAACACAAAAATGGTCCAAAAATGGACCATTTTTCCCAAATAATAAAGCAAAAACAGGACAAAACAGCAAACCACTAGCTAAAATCGTGCGTGCAATCTGTTAATGCCGTCAAACAGAAAACCTTCACGTTAGCTTAGCGAGTTAGCTTGGTACGATATTTATCTCTGCGCTGAAAAATTTGAGATTTCTGCCAGATAATTTTCACACTGTATTCCTGTTGTAAATCTTTAACTCCTGCTACAAGCAATAATTACAAGATATAATCTAGTTTCAAACAACTTTAACATGAATTCCTTCTGGACTCCAAGCACTTTCTGGGTGGTTTTTGCTCCTGTCACATTTTTATCACTGTGGCTCATTTGNTCTGGACTCCAAGCACTTTCTGGGTGGTTTTTGCTCCTGTCACATTTTTATCACTGTGGCTCATTTGTCACTGTAGCAGCAAGTCCTGCAGCTCTATGGAAGCAGCACCATCGTGGCTATATGTAGGAAGAACTCAGAAATGTCTTTGTGCAGTATAACACAGTTATAATGTCATAAATCATAAAATAATAATAATAAAAAAACAACGTAAGTTGAATTTCTTTGATAATTTATTTTAAAAAATTGAAAAAAGATATAATCTATATATACAACATTTTTCCAGGTGCCCACAAGTGTTACCAATACTGGAAAAATAAAATAAAAAAAATTTAATAAAGGGGACTATTTACTATTATTATTTACTATTGCTATTATTATTTACTATTATTACTATTTACATTTTTACAACCTATAATCTGTATAATCAATAGGCTTAGTGTGCCTGCTGCAGTCTGCATTCAGCCAATGATTCGCTGAATTGTTGTCATGTGACTGTTAAAGAGCACAGAGGCGCTCCAGACTTGCTAGTTGCGGTGAAAAACGCAGAATTTTTTGCTTTTTACAGAATTTGGATTGGACAAAGGCTTTATTTTTAGCATATTTTTAAATGAGACATTTATAATAAAGTGATTTTGAGGAAATATCACTATTCTTGCTTAGATTTGGTTATGTTTCCTTACGGAAGTGTTAGACACACATGGTTAGTTCAAGGACCATCAGAAATTTGAAAACCCAACGGTAATTTTGATTTTTAAAGTTTCTGGCTATGACAAATGGTGTAATTTTGGCGATTTTTTAAAAGAAAACATGTTCTTAGTTATAAGGCCATATAGTTTTTTTAGGAGATTTTTTTTTTTTTTTTTTTTTTGCAGTGTAGCTCCACACAGATTCGTCACACACACACAACGTAGGAAGGATAAGAGAGGGAGAGTGTGACGTTATCCTTCCTGATAGACTGTCATGGTCATGAAAAGTGCAAACCCCCCGAAGCGTCCGCCGCTCAGGTCAGGAGATGCATGCTGTGACCTCAGAAAGAACAGACTTGTTTTCACTTAAGCGAATGAAATTATGGATATGGTAATGAATGCTGTTCTCTAACTGATTTTTATTATCCATGAATTATCGAATAAGTCGGGTGTGAAATTGCCCTCATGATTGGCGCTCTGTGACTGCTTTTCTCTCAGCTCCTCTTGTTTATCATTCACTTACGGAGCTGATTGGTTGAGATTGCTTTTTTGCTTTCAACCATTTAAACATGTTTGATTCCAAACAGATTTTCATGCTTTGTGTCATGTCCACCTTCACGTGTTGTTCAGGTCTCAGACATCATATTATGATCGGTACCACTGAACTTTTAACATTAACCTATCATGACCATATTACGAATGATAATGAGCATTGAATACAGATGATTAGCTAAGAAGAAGTGGGACACTGAGAGGACTGAAGAGAGTAGTCAGGAGTACAGGGAGATGA
>VXCM01005094.1:0-52652 GCA_014773175.1 Lucifuga dentata
TTTATTCGGGCTTGGGACCGGCACAAGGTGGACACTGGCTTGTGCCCCCTTGAGGCTGCATTATATGGTATATGTGTATATGGCTATTTATATTTATATATGTATGTATATATGTATATATATTCCTGACACTTTATCCCGTCTCTTTTTTCCCTTTAGTTAACTCTTAGAAGTACAGAGAGTTCGAAGCACATGTGACAATAAAATCTTGAATCGTGAATTTTAAACAACAACCATGACAAATCTCCATCTTCATCTGCAGAGAGACGCCACGACCACCCAACCTCAATCATGCAGCTGTTTTCTGTCCTTAATAATCTAGAAGATTCCAGCCAAAAAGCATCGATGTTCTCTTATAAAACACATGTTGAGAGGCGGTAAAAAGAAAGAAAAACAGCTTTCCACGAGGACGTTTGTCTCTCCTGAGTGTCACTAAAGTCTCAGACACTTAAGCTGCTTACACCAGCCTAATGGGGACAAGATAAGAGCCACACAGGACTTGAATGTATCATCACTTAACACACACACACACTCACTAAAGCAAGGACACACACATACACACACACACATAGAGAATTGACAAATACAGTATGCTGCCCCCTTTGCTGTTCCTATAAATCCTCACAGTCATAAACAACTTCGAGAGTAAAGGTTACGGCAGTGTTTGCGTGCGTGTGTGTGTGTGTGTGTGTGTGTTTAATTCACGCTTAGTAAACACACACAAACTTTCTCTTCACAGTCAAGTACAGCTAAAGATGCAAATTAGCAGTCAATTAACAGAGTTCTTTGCATTTGAGAGGAGGCCAATTAAAGCTAAATCAACAAAATCAATCAGACACACAAAACAATATTATGGAGGAGAGAGAAAACAAGCGGAAACAAAGCGGAGAGTGCACGATCACACACGCACGCACACACATGCTCATAATAGAAGAAAAGTAAATTGCATAGAAATAAAACTGTATCCACATATAAACCAAGCTGAAATCATTCTCTGTGTGTTTTAACACGTCAAAATTCAGTTTATTAATCACTAGTAAGTACTATTCTTCATGCAGAAACTACGGTGGCTGGAGAAGAACATGCAAAATCAGAGATACTGGTACTTGTGACATCACATGCTGTCAAACACACACAGAACCAGTCAGCATCACGTTTATAAATCGTTTTTCTTTTGCTACATATGACAAAATAAAAGCAAAACTAAACTTTAAACAAACCCACAAAATTCAGACTGAGAGAAGAGAGGAGAGGAGAGGAGAGGAGAGGAGAGGAGAGGAGNCAAACCCACAAAATTCAGACTGAGAGAAGAGAGGAGAGGAGAGGAGAGGAGAGGAGAGGAGAGGAGAGACGCACAAAGATCAAACACACAAAAAGCTGTTTTATCTAATGGCTCCATTACTTCTAACTCTCTGCATTCATGCAACTTTGCAGAACAAACACTCCCTCTCTCTCTCTCTCTCTCTCTCTCTCTCTCTCTCTCTCTCTNCACACACACACACACACACACACACACACGCACACACACACACGCACACACCTGCTGCAACCTGAGGGCACTTAGTGTCCGCCCCTGGGGAGGAAATTGCTCGTTCATAATCAAAATGACAAACAAATGGCCCTCCACTTGGCACACATTTTGGAGTGACTCAAGCAAAGCAAACAGAGAGAGAGAGAGAGAGAGAGATGTTGGAGCAAAGAAAAGATGAAAGCTTGCAAGCTTAAATATGCAAAAGTGAACACAAACAGACGTACAATTTCTCCACCACTAGAATAAAATATCAGTGTTTGTTGTAAAGGAGTATTACACTCAAAAACCTGACGCAATTGCGTCAAGATTTGAGCCTGAGAATAGCCTGATAGGAGCAAAAGATGCCGAGGATTTCCAAATTTTTCCAACCTCCTACTTGAAAAAATGTGTTGAAACAGCACTTGAAGTCGGAGCTCTGACTCGGAAACTCGGATCAAATCCATCTACCCTGACTTCACGAGGATGACGTCATTCAACATGGCGGCACCGGTGGAAGCGAACTTTGTGAATATAAATAATCAGCTAACAGCTGAATAAAGTCATTTTTTCATGAAATTGAAATAAAAAGGTCAAAAGATGTCGCCAAGTTATCGATCTATAGCAGTCATCCTCAAAGTCCGGACTATGGTCAGGATCCAGACTGAACCACAACTATCTCTGGAGTCTGAGCAAATTATACTTTTCATGTGTGTTATTTGTATTATCTGTGAGACATCGCTGCGACACGAGTCAAAACTCTCCACTTTGCAGAGAAAATGAAACCGAATGTCCGACTGCTCCACCGTCTGTATGAAAATGTCTACTCTGCTTTGGTTTGGTCCAATCACATTCAGCATCCCGTCATCTCCATGACAACGATGGNTGTCTACTCTGCTTTGGTTTGGTCCAATCACATTCAGCATCCCGTCATCTCCATGACAACGATGGGTTGATATGGCGCTGGGCTCATTGAGAGTTGACAACGCAGCTAGCTTCATCAGTCGGAAGTTGGAATTTTGAAGTCAGAATTTTAAAATGGGAAATTCCGACATTGCAGCATTATCCTCCCACCTTCAACAGGTCACCAGGTTATCACAGGAATAACCAGAGACATACAAACTCATTCCATTTAAAGTTCACGTTTTACCTAACCTGCACATACATGCACATATAAATATGTTTTTCTCTAAAATCCCAGTTTTAATTTAAAGGTGCACTTTTGACCATAAGAGGATCAAAATACTCCATAACAAACTCAAAAAAAAAAAAAAAAAAAANAAAAAAAAAAAAAAAAAAATGCCGTTTGGTGGTTAATGTGTTAGCAACACTGACTTCTACATTCAGCAGACACACAGCAGCATGAACATCCCACTGGAGTCACATTTCTGTCCACTTTTTGCCTGTTTTGCTCTCAAAAACTGCTTTCTGCCAAAAACATAAAAACATGCAACTTGGTCACCAATTTTATGGTTTAATTAATGTGTGCGCACGTGCAACAGCACGCCAAGACCCGACACGCTGATTAAAATTAACAATAACCATGTGGTACGATTCTTTTTTTGAGAACACGAGGATGGACCTCAGCTTAAAATGAAGTCATAACCTTAACTTTAGAAGTTAAGGTTAAGATCACGCTGAGGTCAGAATACAGCAAAAAATGAAGGTTAAAGTTAAAGTTAAGAGTGGGGAAATTAACATAATCAGTAGCAGGTGTGCTTCAAGATGTTAGACTGTGTGTGTGTGTGTTTTGGTGTGTGTGTATCACCAGCTTACAATTTACTCTAGAATCTGCTTTTTAAATTATACATTATTATACTGTGAATGATGTACAGTATTCCTTCATTAGGAGTGTATGTAGTATTTCCTCTGTGTATGGGACAGACTGAGCATGCTCAGTGATGCTTTTCAAGTTCTAGTTGGCTACAATTTGATGTTGTTTTCATTTGGATGAAGAAATGCGTCGCCAACAATCCAGCAGCACGGCTCTTTAATGTGTGCTTAATAGGTTTCGTGGATTTTTAATGGCAGAAGGCATTAAATGATATCAGGCTTTGGCTTCACAGATGATACTTGGATAAAATCATTGTTGATTTTTGCTGTTTTCATGGGATTTGATGAGCATACGAAAACCACCTTTTTATAATCGCTAAATGCTAACAGAAGGCTGCGTTATACTCACAGCTGACACTGGTCTCCCTTGATGCCTTTTGTGGTGCAGAAGCACTTTCCCGTGTTTACATGACACATGTTGGCATGGCTGTTACACTTACAAGCTGCAGAGAGAAAGCAAAGATTGATGAGAGAGAGAGAGAGAGAGAGAGAGAGAGAGAGCATTATCATAACTGCACTGTAATCCCTGAATACAGGGAACTGAATGCACCAAAACATCAGGAAAACCTCAACAATTCAGGTATATTTATATGGTCTGACAAACTCTTTTACTCATGTATTTATTATCATTTATTATTATTTCATGTTTTGATATGCTAGATCAATAATGTTGTGTATTACTAATAGTACCGCTGCAAAAATGTCCATCTTAAGTCATTTTGGCTGTTACAGAGTTGTAAAAGTCTCTGAAAAGGTTGACAGAGAAGGAGAGAAGGACAGAAAACTCATTTAACATGGAAACCAGAATCGTTACAATCACAAAGCACCAGAAATTCACCATCACTTCTTTCTCTTTAATCTGTCATTGGTGTGGAACCGTGATGACAGCTTAGCACAGCGGCTTTCAACGAACGAAGCCTGTCTGCTTGTAACCTCCATCTCAGCTTCTACACGTCTTTGATTTTAAAAGATGTATACATCAGTTCAACCAAAGACTCTGACTGTTTCCGTTCAATCATTTTCTGAGGCCTGAAGATGTAAAACTAACTGTTATTTCATAAGAAACCAGACTAAATGAGCCAAGACTTGTGGGACTGTGAAAGCACGATAGTTTGTTGTAAGATATGACAGCATAAGAGGCTTTATGAGATATATTGAACTATAATGTCAACACAATACAATACAACACAATACTTAATTGTCATGTCAACTCGGTTGATAGGAAATTTGCCTCATGCTCATAATAAATAAACAGACAAACACACTACAGTCGCTCACTGCACCTATATATTGGATAAATCTAAGACTCTGAGACTCATTACAAATGCTAATGCTGGTCGTCTTTGACGGGAGAGATTTGAGCCTTTTTCCCAAAGAAATTTGAACATTTATTTAACCATAATAGCATCTGTGTCACAATTAAAAGTTATAATAAAACACTTTTGAAACAAAAATGTTTTGTTTTTTTAATCATTCCTGTCCTGTCTTATTTTCTGATCTCAAAACAAGTGGCTTCACTTAGCCTACTAATGTCTACGTAAGGATGAGGTGCCCTTAAGCAAGGCACTAACCTACTACTCAACCACTGGAGTGCAGCTTTGGTTGGCAGCAGTATTTTTGTTACCAATGTTACCAAAAATAGGATTGAGTTTAAACTTCTCCACGTCACGTAAATTATTATAATCCCTCATTACAATAAAACGGGGTCCTCTAGTGGCGAGGTCAGCTGACTGAGAACTGTCAATAACAAAGCAACGAGAAAAACTAAAACAAAATGAGCCGTAAATGATGCACCAGAGTTCCTCAAACTACACACAAACTGTTGATTTAACAATTTTTACTAAATTCTTCCTAGAATTTTCAATGATTGATTCTTTTTTCCCTGAAAAAGGCAACTAGAAGTATTTAAAGTAGACTAGAGCAGTGCCCGTTGAAAACGTGCATGTTCAGACTAGGCCGGACTTTTTGGCTGCCATAAGGGCCCATGGACCGGAGCATATGCTGCCGCGCCTGGAGCGTATCCTGCCGTATAGACTACTTTTTACCAGCACAGCTCAATTTGAGAACCGCTCATCCAAACAACTTCACATGTGACGCTGCACGTCCTTGGATCCTGAGCAATAAACCTGCTGAATTTCAACTTCATAGTGTCAGGTTCTAGAGATATTGGTGCCACAGANAAAAAAAAAAAAAAATCACTGTTTGGACCGTTTCTGAAAGCATTAGGAACTTCCTGGATGGTGAAATTTGGCTTTTGGAAGTGGTTTAGTCTGATTGGAGCTGCAGAGTTGGGTTGCTACTGGTGAGTCTAATCTTTTTAATGACTTCATTATGTAAAAGAACGTCATGTTGTGGCGTGATGATTCATACGGAGCCCGGCCCATAATTTGAACAGTAAATCACTTCTGCACGGACCAACAAGGGGCAGAGACACAACAAGAATGTTCTGTTTACCCTTGTGTTACGAAGTGTGTGTATGTGTGTTAATGTCCACACAAGGCCACCGTTTCCTGTGTCGCCCTCCAACCGAATCGACTTTGTGCTGGGTTCTTATTCTTTCCAATTGGCACAGAGACAAGCCTGTAATAAAATACTGGTGTGCTCAGGTCAAGGTAAAGCAGCAGAGATAATGAGAGGAAAACAACCTCTTCTATCCTTTCTCCTCCTCCGCCTGGGAGAAGCGTCTGATTTCTTCTCTTCCCCAGAGCAAAAACAAGATGGCAGACATAAACCAGGCTTTAAATATTTAGATTTTTGAGCACACACACGCGCGGCATCAGGAAAAAACGAGGTGGTGCAGCGGGGCATTTAAATGTCAACGCGGCTGAAAGTCGAATCGACATTCTTCAACCTGAAAAACAGAAAAGTTGTCAACAGAGGCAAACAAAATATATTTTCAACAAAATATAATTTCAATCTATTAGCTGGAAATTGCACTGACCCGTCAAAAAAAATAAAAAAGCTTTTCTAAGATGTGCACTGAACTGTGATGTTTGGAGATAATAGAGCATTTACAAAAAGTGGCTTTTAGACATGAAATCATAAACAAATCACAGCTGCGCGGCGGTGGCGTGGGTCACCCTGCTGTTCATGTAATATTGATTTAGTAGGCAATCAAAAGCATACAAAGGACACACAGACAGAAATACACACTCATACTCGCACTAGCATTACCAGGCATTTCAAAAAGACAGAATAAGAACAGGAGACTGAGTGTGAGAGGAAAACAAAGAAAATGACGTGAAGAATTAAGGCTAACGAATTAAAATGCTGCCAGCAGGTTGGAACTGTTTTGGTTTTTGGACTGAATTTCACAATCGGCTTCTAATTTTCTCTGCAACTTTACAAAACAATTTCATGCAAAGTCTGACACATTTTAAAATGGGCATATACAGGTTTCTGTGCTCTGTTTTGAAAACTTTGCAATGTTTTAATGAGTTGAAAACACATTAACCAACTACACCCCCCCAAACAAGAGCTAAAAGAGCTAAAGCTAAAATCTGCAAAGAGCTAAAACAGGCTGTTTCATGTTCTGTTTCTTTAAGGCCTCGCCCACATCTGCGTTCGGCCGGTTTAACATGATAAGCGTTGAGCGGCGTGCTGAGCTCGGCGTCCATTGCTCTGCTTTTACATAAGCGGAGTTGCTGAGTGGCGCCGCTCAAGCAAGCGCTGACAAAAAGTGCTCATTGCTGATGACGTGTTTTGACGGTTAACAGGTTTTTACCGTGGATGTTGCGAAAAAGAAGACTCTGGCTCTTCTTTTCATTTGAAGAAGGAAAGAAAAAACGGTGAACGTTTTCAGATCGTGATTTAACGTTGCGTTTAACCCTTGCACGTCAGAAGAGGCGTTCTTCTGTTGTTTTGATGTGCGTCATAAAGTAGTGCGCCGTTCATTATTACGAATCATTGTATGTAACTTGAATTTTTAAATAACAGGCTTTATGGTGGGTCGTTCGTGAGTCGGGCGTTTGTAATCTGGGGACTACCTGTATGTTAAAAATGTACGGGTTTTTTTATTTTTCTGGTCACTGCGTAGAATCCTACACTTTGGTTTTCATTTCACAAAGAATCGTCCATTCATTCAGTCTCTCATACACACTGAGATCCTTGCTGTAAAATAAAAACGTGGCTCGTCCAGCCAGTCTGCAGACACAATCGCGTTGGAGAGCCCAGAGGAAGTGAACTCAATTCAGTCAGAGAGGAAAGAGCAACTGGAGGTGAAGGCTGGCGAGAGCAAGGGAATAATGAAGGGGAAAGAAAGTGAATGAAAGGAATGGATGGACGAGAAAGTACATCACACATCGCGTTTGCTGACAACACAGAAATAAGCTGCAATATAAAATTTTAAAAAAACCTGATCTCTGAGCAAAAAGGGCTGATTTGATATAAATCATATTTCCCATGACTTGTGCAAGTTCCCTGAAGAGAGAACAATTTCTCAGCCGGCTGCCTCTGCATGTGCACGCGCAATACAAAGGACGCTTGTTATCAGGGTGTGTTTGAGCGTGATTGTGCATCTGTGGCTGGTAAGTGCGGGTGGGAAATGGGCCGTCTGTGTGTGTTTGTCTTTCTGTCTGTGTGTGTCTGACTGTGTGTATATGAGTCAGAAACAGAAGAAGTCAGCAAGGAAACGGAGAACTCCTCACTTCGCTCCTCATCAGACGGATTCATGTTATTCCCCCTGAGGTGTTCAATTACATAACTCCGGATAACTTAAATAGGGAAATCAAGAGCTCTTGTGGTGATAAAACATATTTAAATTGCTGTAATATTACCCCAGACATCCTTTATTGTCATTACTGCAGTTGGAGTTCAAAAGCAGTGGAGTCAGAACCACCCACACTAAATCTAAATCCACTCTGTGCTGCTTCAGCCATTAATTCTCCCAAAACTGATATTTCAGCAAATTCTACATCAAGCACAACTACAAGGAGCCAGCTGAAGATTTTGAAGGTGAACCACAAAGTCTGTCAAAAGCTTCTTGAATTTTCCAACCATTTATCTGGGTTCAAGTAATAGCAGCAACAGGCTAAGAAAAGTAGCCCAGATATCCCTCTCCCTAAACCAGGGATCCACAACTGATGGCCCGCATGCCAAATGCGGCCGCGGGTCCTATCTATCAGGCCCTCAGATGACTTCTCAAAACAAAAAAAAAATCTTGTACTTTAATTGAGTTTATCTCGGGATTGCGTGATCATAAAATGTCATGCTTGGGAGAATCTAAGCTTTCCGAAGATATTCATATATCTCAATTTTATTGAGAAATAGTGATTATAAAACATCATGAACGCTACATAAGGACAAGCACATGGTCTCTGGTCTGTCAGTGGAATATTATGCACATATTACGCACAGGGGACGCATGCCTGTTGCCATGGCTACGTAAAAGCTGATAGGACCAATGACCCATCAATCAAATCCTCTGCTAGTCTACTATCCAATCACAGAGAGGGATTTTAAAATTTAGACTGCCCTCAGAAGTCATCAAGACATCATCGAGAAGCGACGAAGCTAGATTTTAGCTCGGAGACTATCTTGTGCTTTAGTTACATTTATCTCAGGGTCGCATGGTCATAAAATGTCAGGCTTGCGCTCATTGTGTTCGGGAGAATCTAAGCTTTCCGTAGATATTCATATATCTCCATTTCATTAAGAATTGATGATTATAAAACACCGCAAACGCTACAAAGGAAGTGCTGGGCCTGGTGCCGGGCCACTTCGGTTGTAAAGGATTACGTTTAAAAATAAATAAAAATTAGAAAATTGTTTTCCGTTTTTATTACCAAATGAGAGGAAAAGATCGGGTTGGGTCCGGGGGGGGGGGGGNTCTGCCTTTTTTTTTTTTATTTTGTGCACTATAGCACCTTGGATCTGTTCACTAGTTAGCCTGCTTGTTTTATGGATTTACACCTTTTTATTCTGTCTATCAGCCTCTGCCCTTATTGGATAGTTTGCCTATGTTTCTGCTCACCAGTAACCAAAACTCTGTCAAAAAAAAAAGTCAAACTCTGACCCTTTGCATCTGCCAGCACTTTGCTTTTCTTGTCAACTCCATCTAAAAACCGTTATCCATGTTCTCCTGTTTGCACCTGAAGTTGAGTTCGACCTCGCCGCCACCGACCCCCGTGACACGAGCGTCCAAGAGAAGCTTCCTCCACAGGCTGAGCAACTTGGACATAAGGAGAGATTTCAGAGGAGCATCTGATCTATCATCTAATCAATCTGTGCGTATGAATGTTAATCAAAAACACGTTTTCCCTGCTGCTCAAACAAATCTTTTTCTCTTCCAATAACACACACACACACACAATCCATCTTCTCTGCCCTGTGCACTGACATTTAGCGACAAGCTCACACGGCGAGCGAAACAACAGAACAAGAACCAGCTGTTCTCGCTCCGTTACGATGAATTGTAACTGACATTTTTTCTTTCTCTTCTTTCAGAACTGCTTATATTTCTTTCTCTTTCTCTCTGCTAATCTGTCTTGCATCACAGTTAATGGCCGTTAAAAGGAAGGAAAGAACAGAGCAGCTGCGGCGGTTTTGTTAAGTGATTCATTATTTATCACATTTTAAAGGCCTTTCTGGGGTAGTAAAGTATTAGCGCTGCAGAATGAAGTATTTTTGTTTGAAAATGGACATTAGATATTATTGATGCGTTAAAATTTGCCATTTTAATGTCTCTGTAGAGCCAGAGTTTTATACGGCATCATATAGAAGCACTGGATTGAGCATGCTAACATACATGACATTAAATACAGGTAAACGCGGGTAAACATGAAAGCAGATGTTACAGCATGTTCTCAAAGTAAATATTATTTGTCTTCATGTGTTTCCATTCTTTCCTGTCTCTATCTTCTTTTTATTCCCTCCTTCGTTCTCTCAGATATGCAACATTTGGAGTGTGAAATGTCGAAATATCAAGATTCAGAATGACCTAATTTCAGTATCTGTGTTAGGCAATCATAGTCTGAATGACTCCCGCAGTAGAGATCCATTCATCCATCCATCCATCCATCCGTATTTCACATATTAAAGGACCATACCAACCATTTTGCATGTTTGAGGCTAATATATTCAATTTTCATACATGTAACATTATTGACAATCGTTTCCCAAAGCACACTACTTGAACAGTGAATTAAAAATGTTTTTCCTACCTTCCAGACCTCCATTGGTTTCAGCTCATTCTGCTATTAAAATCAACTTGTTGATACTGTAAACGTTCTTGGGATAGGTAATCCATCATCACCAACAAGACGTGTATTCAGGTTTTTTTAGAAGTTATGTAATTTTAGTGTTTAAGCTCAATAAAAAGCGTGGAGTGAATGTATGCCTCCACCGGGGAATATAGTCCCAAAAGAAGACCTGCGTTTATGGAAAAATTTAAAGGACCGTGACTTCATAAGGCTGTGTAACTATTAGCAGGAGAAACATGGATTTTTAAGGTGGGTGTATCACTTGAATATTTGATTTTGAAAGATTAAGAGATTTAGCAAAGTATCAGGAAAGCTGAAATACGGTTTTATCCTTTGGGAAATGATTGTCAGTAACGTAACATGTATGGAAATTGAATATATTAGGCTCAAACATGCAAAATGGCCGGTATGGTCCTTTAAGGTCTCAGCCACAGAGGCAACGAATGCAGAAGACACGGTTGTTTGAATTTCTCGGTAAAAGCCGTCTTCTCCTCTGGCAGAGACACACTGTCTTTCAAAGCCTCTACATGTTAATTTTTATATGGTATTGGAATGAACTGAAACCAACAGCTACCTGGAAGGTAGGAAAAACAGTTCTAGTATTTGCCACTCCAGTCATAGGTTTTGGGAATGGCTGTCAGTAAAACAATGCGGGCGCAGGTTGTATTTATTGAGCTCAACCATGCAAAACCACAAGTATGGTCCTTTATGTCCATAGCATCACATTCATCTCCACAGATAATTTTCCACCATCAATGTCACCTTCCAACTTCAGCTGACGGCTGGTTTTCCTTTGTCGTGTTTCAAGGAGGCAGCAGGTTGCTTAGATAAGAGAGGACGGGGTCTGACACTGTTAAATGAAAGAGGAGTTGAAGGGAAGGAGGGGCAGGTGGCTGAGGTGGAGGTCAAAAGGCCAAAAACGGAGAGTGTAAGCAAAAATATACATATAATATTCATGTATGTAATATATTACATACATGAAGACACGCGTGCAGGAAAAATGGCCATGAGTGTTTTAACGATGTCAGAAAGCTCTTGAATAAAGTTTCCTTCTCTCAGCGGATTCTGAGAGGTCATTAAATAGTCTGTAGTTTTCATGTTCAAATTTCAAATATGATGTAATCCACCACCTTCGACATTTCATTTCAGTAAGATTTATATAGGATTTGTCCTTTCGTGGCTAATGGTGGCCGAGCAGTCTCTCCTCCTTTATCCACGTCCCTCTTTGTCTCATTTATAAAATCAGGGCTTTGGATGAGGCGTCCCGCTGGCTCAGACACCCTCCTGCTGAGCATTTTGTCAGGATCTAAAACCTTTTTCAGTCAGGCTGCTTTAAAATGCATCAATGGTGAGACAAAGATTTTTCAAGTCTTTTCTCGTTGGATTTTTTGACAGCGGGACAGTTCGGGGAGTTTTTCCTCTCTTTCTGCCGGTTTATAAATGCACAATTCCCTCTTATCGTTTGAAAGCACCCTAAGAGACGCTAGCGCAGCAAAAAAGGATGACAAATCTCTGCCAGCTCACCTGCAGACACAGACAATGGTGCTAGCAGGGGCGCACAATCAAGCCAATATAACATTTAGAGGATTGTAGAGACGAGACAGTTTGTATTATTTATTCGCGTAGCAGCTACTGTCAAAAACAAGGACTGACCTGACTCATCCCCCACGCAGCGTTGTCAATACCATATGACTGAGAATGTTCATATACGGTGCAGAATGATGCAAAATTTATGAAAGCAATAGAAGTGTTCAGCGTGAGGTACTGACGGCAGAGGAGCGTTACATGGCGAAACGCTGGAAAGAAAAGATAACGCGCAGGTGGAAAACAAAAAAAGCTGAGGGTTTGTTGAAGGTAACTCAGAGGGCAGAGCCGTTAGCCTGCTGCTGAAACAAACGTCTTTTCATTTAGTGAAGGAACACACGAGCCAAATGTAAAGAAAATGATCTCATTCAAAAGAAGAGGGTGGTTATGTAGCCTTAAAACAATATCATGATACCTGAAGGTATTTTTGCGATACGATACGATATTCAAGGATTATTGGTGATTGCAGAAGTAAACAATACTGCAAACTGTAACTAATAAAGTGCTAAAGTAGCGCAGCAGAGTGTTTGCCTTCAGTAAAAGTAGAAATAAATCCTGTAATATTTCAGCTTGTAAAATCAGATTAGCTTTAGCTGCTCGTCTTCAGTCGTTATAAAACATAAATAAAATGACTGATGATGTCTTAGTAATTGATCTTTTGCAGGTTATGATGCTAATTAGCCTCTATGACGCTAAACTTAAATATGCTCTGAAGCCCAAATCCACCACAAGCCAAGATCTCAGCTGAAGTTAGTATAGCGGCTAAGCTAACACTGTTAGCTTTGCTTTTTCTGTCACAGGAAGTACAGCTAGCTAACGCTCCAGCTATGCTAGACTGAGTCAGAGTCACTTCCTGTTTGTTTTGTGTCTCAAATCAGCTGAATGGCTCTCTTCCTCATGTGACTTTCAGGTGTTTCAGGTGGAGAAGCTAATTTGTTGTGTTTTCACCTTTAGCTGTTAGCCTGTTAGCCTGTTAGCTGAACCATTTCAAATAACAGAGGCAGGAACTAATTCATCAGGCGCTGTTTTGTTTCTTCTTCTTGTGCAAGATGTGAAAACTAATCAACTTGTCATCACGCTCCAATATTGCTAAAATCGTAATATGACAAAATTATACCGGTATTATCATGTATATTGTGAAATAGCACAGCGCTATTCAAACATCTAACATGCTTATGAAAACGCACCTTTACTATTAAACTAGTTAGCTGTTTAGAAAACATCGTTCTGTCTCTCCTGATGAGACAAAATCAAAAGAACGAAAAGTCCCCGGATGTTCATGCGAACATCCTGCAAAATACATGTTCACCTCTGAAGGGAAACACGCACATGCACACGCACGCACACGCACAACATCTTGTTAGCCGTGTCGCTCTGCAGGTTGGCTCGACTTGGTTTGATTTCACATCTACAGAGGACAAGGTGAAAGTTACAGTCAGAGAATAGGTACAAATAGCACCATATCCTACACACACACACACACACACACTCTTCATCCAGATTCGACAAGGTTAGTTAATCATCTGTCACAGGAACAGGAGGAACGGACAGACTCCCCTCTCCTCTGACTGTCCTCCATCTCTTTCTCTTTCTTCCTCCCTCCATCTACCCTCTCCTCCTTCTTCCCTCCATCCTCTTTGTCCAAGGGCGCCCGTCCTCTCCTCTCATATTAACCTTGCAGATCTTGCTGCATGGACGTCTGCCTGTCTGTCTCCAGCCACGTCCACGCTAACACGGCTAAATCTGAAAATGCATCGTTTCCTTTCCACATTTCTGTTTTTTCTCCCGCTCTTCTCTCCCTTATCTTCCTCCCTTTTTTTTTCATTCTGATGTCACTTTCTCACTTCCTTCCTCTTTATAACCTTACGAGCCAAGACCTTTCCTCCCCCCAAAGGGATAAAGCCGTCTCTCTATCATTCCGAACTCTAATCGGCCACACATCATCGCCTCCCAGCCATTTACCCCAAGGTAAATGTAGTGGTCCTTTAATAAAGAGAGAGATAGAGCGAGAAAGAGTGAGAGACGGGGATACAGGGAGGGAGGGATGGAGGGATGGATAGATAGACAAGGAATTTAACACAGAGCAACTGTGAACTGTGAATGAAGGATAAATTATGAGGAGAGGAGAGGAGAGGAGAGGAGAGGAGAATAAATTAAGGAGGGAGGAAACAAAGGAGGAAAGGAGAGGAGAGGAGAGGAGAGTAAATTAAGGAGGGAGGAAAGGAGCAGAGGAGAGGAGAACAAGCAGAAGTAGAGGAAATTACAGAGGGAGGGAAGGAAAGAGGAGAGGAGAGGAGAGGAGAGGAGAATGAAGCAGAAGTAGAGTCAATTATGGAGGGAGGGAAGGAAGGAAGGATAAGAGGAGAGGAGTGGAGAGGAGAGGAGGAAATAAGAAGTAAGTAGAAGGGGAGGAGAGAAGAGAGAAACAAGTGGGGAAAGGAAGAAAACTGGAGATAAATGAAGGAAAAAGGGAGATGAGAGAGAGAGAGAGAGAGAGAGAGAGAGAGAGAGAGAGAGGATCTCCAGAACACAAAGAATAGAAAGTGTATCAGAAGCCGTTGTGTATGGAGGCGAAGGAAGGCGTGCATCTATCAGCGCCGCGCTCGCCACAAAACGCCGCCAGGGACACGGAGACGCCAGTCAGCTCAGGAAATAAGAAAATGATTAAGAGCGATTTACTGTCACGCCGCCGCTACTCCAAAGCGCACATCTGTCACTCCAAGAGTGATGTTACCGCTCCTCCCTCTCACTCCTCACTCACTCATTCTTTACACTCTCCCGTCCTCGCTGTTTTTTCCCCCATATCGTATACCTTCCCATCACACACACACACACACACACACACACACACACACACACANTTTCCCCCATATCGTATACCTTCCCATCACACACACACACACACACACACACACACACTCATCCATTTCCTGTGGCTCTGCTTTCATTCCTTCAGCTCAAACGCCGTGGCGTCCATTTAGTTTGAGAAGTCAGAACCTGTAAATAAATAAAAAACAATTCACCACCACGTGCGACGAAAACGGCCAGGAAGCTGCCAAAAATGTAACGGCTGCAGCTTTAAAGGACCATACCACCCATTTTGCATGTTTGAGCCTAATATATTCAGTTTTCATACATGTTACATTACTGACAATCATTTCCCAAAGGATAAAACCGTATTTCAGCTTTCCTGATATTTTGCTAAATCTCTTAATCTTTCAAAATCAAATATTCAAGTGATACACCCACCTTAAAAATCCATGTTTCTCCTGCTAATAGTTACACAGCCTTATGAAGTCACGGTCCTTTAAATTTTTCCATAAACGCAGGTCTTCTTTTGGGACTATATTCCCCGGTGGAGGCATACATTCACTCCACGCTTTTTATTGAGCTTAAACACTAAAATTACATAACTTCTAAAAAAACCTGAATACACGTCTTGTTGGTGATGATGGATTACCTATCCCAAGAACGTTTACAGTATCAACAAGTTGATTTTAATAGAGAATGAACTGAAACCAATGGAGGTCTGGAAGGTAGGAAAAACATTTTTAATTCACCGTTCCAGTAGTATGCTTTGAGAAATGGTTGTCAGTAACGTAACATGTATGAGAATTGAATATATTAGGCTCAAACATGCAAAATGGGTGGTATGGTCCTTTACGAGAACATCTTATAAAGACTTAAATTAAAGCTTATAAAATATGTGTTTAACCATCTATTGGCAGCCTAGTATTTGTTTTACTTGTGTTCTTATGTTTTATTTCATCGTTTTAATTGGATATTGTCTGTCGTAAATTTTGCACTGCCTGCAAAACTGAACTCAGGGCAAAAAAAGTACACATCATGCTAATTAGATGAGAATGTGCAGATTGTTGACAGCTCAGCGTTATCTTATCTAGCTTATAAAAGCTCCACATCGTTACCAGATATTTTTAGTGATTCACTCCAAGCGTGAAAGTGTAAAAACAGGAGAGAAGCAGATTCGTGTCACTCCTCTCCGTGGAAAGTAGGCCTCTTTGAATCCGTTAACGGTTTCTCATATGACCGTTTACTCTGATGTTTTACACGTGAAGCAAAACAAAGTGTGTAGAAGTGCTGACGAGGCAAAACCTGCAGAAACACCAGGATGAAGGATGTAACGCTGTGAGTTTTCCTGAATCAGTACGCGTCTTCACTCTGTTCTTCACTCTGTTTTCATTCTATTCTTCACTCTATTCTTCACTCTGTTCTTCATTGTTATTCACTCTATTGTTCACTCTATTCTTCACTCTGTTCACTCTTTTCTTCACTCTTTTCTCCAACGTGTCCCCGAGTCGAACCCTCCTGCTGTTTACTAGAAATGACATGAAACACCGTCTTGTCTTTCCACTCCATTACTCTCTCATGCCCTGTAGATTACCTCTCACAGCTTACACACTGCCCCCTACAGGTTATTCTGCATACTGCAACGCTTTAGATTAGGAATTCCAGTTTCTACTCTTCAACTTTTAATTCTTATGGAGTCTGAGGTCATTTTTGCAATCTTGCTTTCCACCTAAAGGGAAGAAAACCTCTTAAATTTATAATTTAACAATCAATAACTTTGGCGTAGTAACTTTAAAATGATGTGGGATTGTTTATGCTTCCCTGTCTGCTTTTACTTCAATAATTAAGGGCTTTACTTTAATTTAAGGTATATTGAAATTATCTGTCACAGTGGTAAAATTAAGGGATATATGAGAGTCATTTTTTTCATGTTAGCCATTAACAATGAACAAAAGGTAAAACACTATGACCTTTGAACTTACTGTTGCACTTCCCTCCGTTGATGGGGTCGCCATAGTAACCGGGCATGCAGCTCTGACAGTGCGTCCCTGCTGTCAGGTTCCCACAGTGCTCACACACGCTGCCGTTCACACACCTGCTGTGGCCATTACACTGACACGCTGGGAAAGATTACACACACAAAACACACATGTGCAGAGAGAGAGAGAGAGAGAGAGAGAGAGAGAGAGAGAGTTGAATTTATTATACTGTACTTATGACAACAGCGAGATACAAGTATTAAAGAAGTGTGTGCTCACTTTTGCCTGAATGTCACTAACTGATGATCATGTGTGTGCATGTGTGTGTTGTGCTCACCGGGACACTGGATGAAGGCCCAGTTGTAGCCTTTATCAGCTGAGCAGAGGCTCTGATCCAGCATCATGTCTCTGTCTCGCAGCCTGTCTCTGTCTCGGTCCCTGGACGCCGTCTTGGCGTTAGAGGCCCTCAGTGGCCCTCGGTAGGAGCCCTCCATGCAAACTCCCCTGCCGGTGTTACTGGGATCTCCACACCAGCCGCACTCCGCCCTNAAAAAAAAAAAAAAAAAGAGGAAAAGTCAAGATTCAAAGATTCAAAGAGTAAAGCTCTTTTCCTCTGTCGGGCCGAACGGCTCTGAGCACGGAGAGGAACGGTTTTAACAGTGTTTTGGTAGTGAACACCATGCCCAGCGTGAGTTTCTCAGCACGGATAGACACCGTGCTCAGTGCAGCAGAACTGTTTGCCTAGGCAGGCGTAATGGCGTAGGAGTTCACTGATTGGTTTACGTCAGTTTTGTGACTCCGCATCTGATAGCTGAGTCGCTATAATAAGTCGCTATAATATTCTAAAAGCAGACTACAGAAAATTCACTTTAACAGCTTTCCCATAATGCAACTGAGAAAATTATCCCTTTAAACCTTTACAGTGAGATGTACACTCCCTCTAGGATTTGTAATATATAAGAAATATTAACCTACTGTATATACTCGAGTATTAGCTGATCTCGTGTTATTATGGCTTTTAACTGATTTGGTTTGTATTTGGTCTGTTTTGGCTGTTTGTTTTAATTTTCTTTTATGGTGAAGCACTTTGTGAGTTTTGCTCTTGATAGGTGCTGTATAAATAAACTTTACCTTACATATTGTTTATTGGATCCTCATTAGCTTCTGCAAATGCAGTTGCTAGTCTTACCTGGGATCCATCAACACACATAAATAAATAAGAAACAAATAAATCAGGCAAACATAAAATATATAAATTAAACAAGGTATTACCATATACACTCGAGTATAAGCTGACCTGCTGATGTTGTTCCATCAATTTATTTGTTTAGCAAATTACCTGTTTTTCTAGGTATTGTCATAGTGTTCCTCTGATTTTCTGAAAATAATCCACGCACCGGTAAACAGCTGATTACCGTAACTGACATTAGCTGACATTAACTTTTCTGGACTCCTCTTCCTCATCTGAATCACCAAACAGTTCATTCCGGTCCTGCTCTGTGTAATGTTCTATCTTATCTCAAGCTTTTTGCTAATAAAGCATAGAACATGATGTTGACCGAGACTACCAAATAACGTTACCGTACCGGTATATGAAACAGCACTTTTATAAGGTCGTCCTTATCAAATAAAGAATGGTTCGTTTGTCTTTGACCAATCACAGCAGAGCTTACTGGCCGCTGCAAAACGTGCTGATAAGATGTTCAGTCAGGAAATACATCATTCTAAGGTCTGATTTAAACTATGTTCCATGGGTAGTGGTAACGGTAGTATTTCCACTGACCCCCGATTTGCTTTGTCAAATTTGGAAATAAAAATTCGGCTTATACTCGAGTATATACGGTAAGTTGTTTTAGCAGCTCCACAGATGGAAACAGAAACCGTTTCCACGAGTCCGGAGCAGCGTGGAACGGTACAAAGCGGCCCTGGTAACGTTCGGCCGCACCGTGGAAACGTGCCTGATGTTTCATATGCACAGACAAGCGAGTTGCACCACACAATGAAATTCTTACTTTTCATCCGTCTCGGTTTTTTCCTTGTAAAAGAATAGTACAAAAAGTGTAGACGTTATACTAAAGAATAACAGAATAAGGTGTAATAATATGTAAACAATAAAGAAAAAAAGGAAGAAAGAGAAAGGAGAAGTGAAACACGAAGGAAAATAACCAAATCCAAAGTAACAACCAAAGGACAAACATTAAAAAAATAAGGGATTTAGTGGTTTATTCTACTTCCTCTCATGTATTTTGTGTCTTTTTTTTCCTCAGCATTTACAGAGAAATGGACTTTTGTCGAGGAATGTCTTTGTATTCATGAAGTGATGCTACATTAAAAAAAGGTTTACTGGTGCAAATTAAAAAAGACACTTTTTTGTCGAAAACAAAAACTCTCCATACTGCAGCTTTTTTCACTGAATGTGCCAGAAAACAGCGACAGGTGACAAGACTTCTTTTTTTTTTTTTTTTTNTTTTTTTTTTTTTTTTTAACGCAGACAAAGATAAGTTTTACTTGTTTTTGAACCTTTCCGGCTTTTTTTTCACTTTCTCCTTCACTCCCACCGCGATTTCCGCTTTCTGTCACAATAAATTTAGTCAACAAAGTGAGAGTGGGAATCGACTCGCGCGGAGAAAAGTAAGCCGCTGTGGGTTTGTCGGTGTGCACAAAAAGAAACCAAAGGTTGAGAGAAGTTACTGAAGGTGTTGTTTCTTCTAGCCGGCGAGATGATTCAAATGCAGCGTCAAGTAAAATTAGCATTTTCTCTTTTAAACACGAGTCATTTCCATAAGCCACAGATGTTCCAGCTGAAACCAAATCTGTGTCCCTGCCTTAAATACAGCCCGTGTCCTCTGGATGTGTGTGTGTGTGTGTGTGTGTGCGTCTGCATGCTCCCCTGCTGCATTATTCAGCTGTAGCAATACTGATTCATTTGTTCTGTCTTTATAATTACAAACTGCCGTCCTTTTTTTTTTTCTCAGCTTCTCTCGCTCTTTATCTCCATTCTTCCGCATTTTATATCCTCCTCCTTCACTTCCTCGTTAATAATACCTTCGCCTTCCTCATTTCCTCAGCTTTCAATAACAGCTTACTGGACAAAACCTGCTGCACCTGCAGATTCTCACATTTTAAAAGGAGACACACAGATTTCCATATTCTTATTTTCAATGCTGTGATTTGCAAAAAAAAAACAAAAAACATACTGACCTACTTCTAAGCAACTTTCTGCAACACTGTGCACACTGGGTGAAAACAAGCCATTTTAGGTTAATTCTCCTTAAGGGTTTCTCCCAAAACACCTCCTCTCTTCTGACTGGCCGGCTGTATCAGGCCTGAAACACCTGCAGAATATGAAACACGGAAGCTAACTGAAGACTCCCTCGCTAGCTTCTCCACTTGATTATAAGACAGGAATATAAATGGGAATAACGGGGCACAGTTTCACTTTCAATTCTCTCTGCAGAATGCAGACACACTGATGGAAAGAAAACAGAGAGAGCTTAGGAAATTAAAACCTAATTAAAATCTAAGCTAAGCTACACTGCTTTCACACCTGAACACGCCTGGCTAATCAGTGGTGAAGAGGTCTTGCTTGGCAGAGTGACAGTGTGGGAAAGTTACACATTTTGTTGGACACACACACACGAATTAACTGGTCTGCCTCCTTCTGACTCTCAGACAGAAATGTCGGAGGAAGCATACTGTGGCTTTAATTTCATATGTTATATGTTAATATCATCATGCTACAGAAGTAAAGGACCAATCAAAATCAAGCTTTCAGGGCAATTCAGGATGTTATGGGTTTGTACTTTGACAATGATCAACACAAACTCCTGCTATAATGAGGGAAATTTACACAAAACTCTAGAATCTCCCTTTAAAGAGAAATCAATTCTGGCCTGGCCCCAAGACAGTTAGCTAGGTTAGCTTCATGAATTTACTCTGAATAGAACAGGAAAACTTGAGTTAGCATTAGCAGCAGCAGCTAGTTAAGACAGTTAGCTAGGTTAGCTTCATGAATTTACTCAGAACAGGAAAACTTGAGTTAGCAGTAGCAGCAGCAGCTAGTTAAGTAGCTAACATTGCAGCTTACCACCACATTTCCTCAAGTTCCATGTTGATTCTTAGGAGCTGAAATGTCACATTTTTAGCGAGACAAAGATGCAACGCGTTATGTAGCTGAAAAGAAAACAGCATTTGAATGTGTGGCAGGGATGTGCCTCTTCTAAACCTCCCGCTGTTGATTCCGCCATGACTGTTCTGCTCCAGGTGAAACCATGGAAACAGAGGGTGGGGGCGTGGCTACTTGGGAGCTGAAGCAGACAGTGTAGTGTCTGACAACGAGAGGAAAAACTGAACGTGACTGAATTCAAACAATGAAATCAAAAGTAACGTAAAGAGTGCGACCAAATGTAACGGAGTAAAAGTATATTTTTATCTTCATAAATATACTCAAGTATGAGTTAAAAGTTTTCTGCAGTAAAAAATACTCAGTAAAGTACAATTTTGTGCAAAAAACTTACTTAAGTAAATGTAACGGAGTAAATGGAAGGCGTTACTACACACCTCTGAAAACAGGAAGTGAAACAGGATCTCGGTGGACAGAGTTGAACGTCCTCGCCGTTCTGATTTCACTACACGCTAACCTCACACGACTTCCTGCCACTGCATCTAAAAGTGAGAATCATCCAATAGTGACATTTTTTATTCATATTTTGTCACGAACAATCAGCAACGTGAAAAGACCAAAGTAAAAAGCGGCGGCACAGAATATTTGTGTAGAGGAAAAGGCGAGTCTTAGAAACGTTGTTACATAACTCTGGCGTGTGCAGGTAATTTATCTGCCATGTTCTCTGTATGGCTATTTTTAATTCCAATTATCAGCCTTCATCTGTGTTCCACATGGAAAAAATTAAGAGGTTATTGCCTCATTTATTCTTGTGGACTCGGGGGGAGAGAAAGAGAGAGAGAGAGACTTGGAGAGTGAAAGAGGGTGACAAAAAGAGAGCGAGAGAGATAACAAGAACAGAGAGGGAGAGAAAAAGGTGTCACAGAAGGAAAGGTAGAGAGAAAAGTGTGAGGAGAGAGAGAGAGAGAGAGAGAGACTTGGAGACTGAGTGAAAAAAAGAGCGAAAGAGAACAAGAAAGAGAGGGAGAGAAGAAGGGAGGGTGAGAGAGGGAAAGGTAGAAAAGTGTGAGGAAGAAAGAGAGAGAGAGAAAGAGAGAGAGAGANAGGGTGAGAGAGGGAAAGGTAGAAAAGTGTGAGGAAGAAAGAGAGAGAGAGAAAGAGAGAGAGAGAGAGAGAGGAGCATAACCAAAATAACCAAATTAATCACAATCAAGATTTTTCAAAGGTCTGAAACTTTAAAATCTGCGTTATGACCATTAAATGATAAAGAAATTTATATTCAGAAGAAATATGATACCAGTATATCATACCAAAATATGACATTTGTAGTATTTCCCACACATAAAAAAAAGTGTAAGTATGTCAGATTTGTGAGTTTGCGTTGTAACCGACCAAAAAACACGTTTAAAGCTTTCAGAAGTCGCCGTTATCACCAGAACTCCTTTAAAGTTCCATCAACAGGAAACACCAAGAACAACTTCCCTCCATCGCTTTCTCCTTTAGCGACAGGAAAAGAAACGTCGTTCACATCCAGAATCTCTAACGTGCCATCCAGACGATACACTGTCAAACTCCGACTCGCTTTCCTCTCCACAACCAGCCAAAAATATATGGCTTTATTAAAACCAGAGCATTAGCCGCCTCTGCTGACAAGGCTAATTCATCCATCCATGTTGAATTTGTGTGGAATCAGGCGTCACCCAGAGGATAACTTAAGACAACATGAAGGATGACGAATGCTCTGAGACCGTCATGCTATCTTGTCATAGCAAAGAAAAAAGACTTTCTTCCTGCCAGGAGGATTTTCATCTTATCAGAATTTCTCTCTGGACGCCATATTGCGTCCGTGACACCGGTTTTGATATGCGGCGTCCCTGGATTAATTTGCTCTTACGGTTAGCGATTACCAGTTAGCATTGCTGCAGCCAGGCGCGTGCAGATCTATGAGCCTGCACGCTGTAATACATCAAGTCTAAAAGCCGTTAGCTGCTTTCTACGAGCGTTGTGAAGCTACAAAGCAGCAGATACACACATTCACGGAAAAACACACACACACACATGAGCCTGTGGTGAGAATGGCCTTACAGTCAATAAGTCTACAAAACCAAAATCTGCAACAACAACACAACTATCACCTGGTTTACAGGTGTTGTCACTGTTCTCTCTCTCTCTCTCTCTCTCTCTCTAACTCACACACTATCACACACCTNTACAGGTGTTGTCACTGTTCTCTCTCTCTCTCTCTCTCTCTCTAACTCACACACTATCACACACCTACACTTTTTATACAGACGAGAAACGGAGCGTTGTCATGGTTACTACAACAGTTGAACCTCAGCAGCGTTCTCATGACATTTCCTGCTGTTCTCCTATTGGTCGGTTTATAGATTTGTAGTTTGTTGCAGAGTCACACGAAGATTTTGGTCCTAAATTTCTGACGCTTTTTGCAGACTTTGTTTGGTCGCGAGACATCACTGAAACATAGGACCACCATTTTTTGGATCTATGACCGGGGATCTCTTCAGGTCTGAGGAATGTGTAGCTGATTTAGGCGAACACAACAAGACTAAAAATGAGAGTTCTAAAGGAGCATTCACATGTTGACGGTGTGCAGTAGACGGAAAATTGGATGCTCCATTCTTTTCAATGAGAGGACGACGGAAAACTCCGGAAATGTTGGCGGTGAGAGCGGCGCACCATGCAGCCAGACGTAACATGCCTCGAAAGTTAAAAATTTCAACTTTTTCCGCTTACCGCTGCAGGAAAGACAAACAGGATGTTGATATTCTTGGTTAAAGATGGACAGCTGAGTTATCAACAGTCTGAAATATCTTCTGAATCTCTTCATCCTCAGTTCTTGAATTTAGCTGATGGATTTTTTTCCAGCAGTTTGCGCTCCTGTAAAACGGGATGAATCCACATGCGTGTGCGTGTCCGCCTTTTCTGTCGGTTCTTTGAACGAGCGTATAAAACAGCCAGAGCCAGACTTTCCTTGTTTTCTAAAACATTGCGCAAAATTATAAAACGGTATTGCATCCTCCAATATTGATTCCCTATTGCCAATTGCCATGACAACGGTTCCGCGTCTACCATTGTTGCCTGCGGTCTGGCGCTGCATCCCACTGCCGTCATCGGTTGGGCGGTTTTTCTACCGTCAACATGTGAACGCAGCATAACAGTCACTGTCTTAAAAAGAATCGCCCGGGGACGTCTCTAACGGCCATGTTTCTATGGCAACAAGACAGACGGTAAGACAACACAAGGAAATATGATGGTCGTTGTGTTTTAAATTATCAAAATTTAAAACGCCATGTTAAGTTTTGGAAAATATAAGTGTATGTAATTGTAGTAAGTATAAGTGGGCTAAAACATGCATAAACACCAGTTATAGCCCTTTTATTGAAGTATGATAAGGTGAAATATGGTTTGTTTGTATTGAAGTAGAATAGATTTAAGTACATAGTAGTATCTCTCATCTCAGTTTTTAATACAGTTTCTGTATTTCTTCTGTTTTCCCTAAAAGGATTTCTTTGGAAAGCTCTCACCTCGCATCTGTGTTTTCTTATCTCCTGAAAAACATTCAAGAAATAATTCTCTGCAGGTTTCAGCAGGATAGCTGAAGGATGAACGGCTGAAAGTGGGCGTCCACAGCGGCCGCACTGCTGAAACACACTCGAAGCAAACAAATAGACCCCAAAAAAACAAAAAAAAAAAAAACACTGTCGAGCCGGCAAGAAAAAAGAAAATAAACTTGAAAGTTATATTTGCATTTGTTAACTTTTAGAGACCAAATGCTGGAGGCAGAGAGGTGAGAAAATAAAAAAAAGCAGCAGTATGAAGATGAAGACTGTCATATTAACCAAAGAACGGGTACATTCTCTAAAGAAAGCCAAGTACAACACAATTAGGCTGAGCTGAAATGTTAGATTCTCTAAAGAACGGCCAAAACTTCCAAATCTGCTTGCTGGGGGATCGCTGGAGCTAATTAGTTCAACAAGTCAGTGAAGTGAGGTTCTGTCCAATGAGAAACACAAAGCCTGAAGACAAACTGATCTGATGAAGAAATGACCCAGTTCAGTTCAGCGCTTTTATCATGAATCCTTCATTTCGTAGCCCAAAGTGCAGCTACGCCATTCTGACAAACAAGAAATAATTAATCGTAAACAAGAAGAGAAGCAAAGTTAAGGCTGAAAGTAAAACGCTAATAATATCTGAGGAGTCTGAAAGTAAAATATGTTCGCGATGAACATTAGAAATCATATTCCTGAGTAACAAAAGGTAAAAAAGTAGCCTCCTACACACCGTCTGTCATCAAACTAGGATATGAATAATAGGAAAAAAAAGAGGAAGAGCTGCTGTTCTGTAAACAGAAAAGGTAAGAGGAGCTTCGACGATGAAGAGTAAAAAATAAAACAAGAATAAAAGCAGTCGCATAGCAAACTCTGAGAAAGACGTTGCACCAAATTGATTAGTTGTGTAACAAAAGACAACAGCAGCAGCGAAGATATAACTCATTATCTTCCTTTTATCATATAAATCTATAACTCCTCCCTCCATCAACCGTAAGGCCCATGTCACATGCTAAGTGTTAGCATTGCCGCTGAGTTCGGCATCCAGCGCTCTGAGTCTGAGCAGCGCTGCTCAACCTAGCGCTGACAGGAAGCACTAGTTGTTAATAACATGTTGATGGTTACCATGGTCATCTTTGCATGTTCGTAGCCCACATCGGGCTTCTGGGTCAAATCGGGTAGCGACATGGACATCGCAACAAAGAAGGCTCTGACTCTTCTTCTCATTAAGAGAAGAAAAGCGAAAAAATGGTGAATGTTGGTGCATGAAACGTTGTTGAGTCACCATAGAATTCAATCAATCAATTCAAGCCTGTATCCATGTCTGACTGCTGACATTTCACCAAGTAAGCCCTTTCTTCCCAGATCATAATATGACTTTAAAGTTGTTAACTTAGCCTAGAAGCTAAAAGGTAAAAGAAGCTAGTAGAAGCTAGCAGAAATATGTGTTTGTTTAACTGTGGACTGAGAATAATGTTGAGCTGAACCTGAGGATAGCAACTATAGCTAATAGCTGCTACTATGCTAAACTATAGCTAATAGATGCTACTATGCTAAACTATAAACTATAGCTAATAGATGCTGCTATGCTAAACTATAGCTAATAGATACTACTGCTAAATTACAGCTAATAGATACTACTATGCTAAACTATAGCTAATAGATGCTACGAATGCTAAACTATAGCTAATAGATACTACTATGCTACACTATAGCTAATAGATGCTACTATGCTAAACTATAAACTATAGCTAATAGATGCTGCTGTGCTAAACTATAAACTATAGCTAATAGATGCTGCTGTGCTAAACTATAAAATATAGCTAGTAGATGCTACTATGCTAGTGTGGACAGAGTGGCTGTGAGTCGTGTGGAGCAGCAGCAGCAGCAGCTCTGTGTAGAGAGGAGCTCTGTGATTGGCTGCCTGGATGATCACACAACCATGTGACACAGCGCTAGTAAGAGCTACCCAACCAGATTTTTTTTCTTTAATGAGTACGGATGATGACACATTTTTACTCGGATGGTACTCGTGCTTGTTAAAAAGTGCATTATCTGTAATTATCCGTAGTATGTGGGTTGGATCTATCGGGCTCAAACATGAAAATTCACCAGTATGGTCCTTAAAATTTATTTAATAAATGTTTATTTACAAAGGACTTCTTGGTAAACTACCTAACTATCTCACATCTTTTAAACTATAAATCTGTCTCACATTACACTAGGCCACGAGACTATTTAGTCCTCGTAAGCCTTCATTTTAATACCGGGACTGAGAAAATGGCTTTTAAAAACTATGTCCTACACAAGTGGAATAATTTGCAAAAGCTTGTAAAATTAGACAAATTAATCCCTTTTAATCAGTTTAAATCCCTTCTGACTAACGTGGACCAGTGTCAATGTCTGTGTTTCCTTTGAATGTCCCTCATGTTAAGTCCTTGGCCTTTTTCTCTATAATCTGTTGATGTATACTGTAATTTATCTGTTTTTATTGTTTTATTTGTTGTTTCATATGTATGTAATCAGGGCGTCCTTGTAAAAGAGAGCTTGCCTTCAATGGCCTTAAATATCAATATAAATATCAATATATGAATACTAGTTTATGTGCTTTAATAATGGTTTCTTAAAGGACAGTTCACTGATTTTTGATTGGCCAAACAACATACAGCAGCTCCTTTATGTCTGGTTTCACGTTCATATCCAAACATACACTCAGATTGAAGCATCATGGGTTTGAGGCTCAGAGGGAGGAGCAACGCATCACGCCACCAGAACGTCCAGGGAGGCGTTAACACGACGGGAACGTTCAGAGACAGCAGCGCAGACTCCATACCGAGTCTGTCGCCTGTCGTTGCAGATCGATTTTCTGCCCTGTAGCTACGGGAAAGGTGGCAGAGCAGCGGTGTCAGAGTGTGTGTTCTGTCTGTGTGTATGTGTGTGTGTGTGTGTGTGTGAGAGAGAGAGACCTGACTGCTGATAAGAGAGGGATCAATAGAAGTCTATAAGGACTCTGTTTTCACACACTGAACTCTATTCACACCATCAAAAGCCATTAGGGAAGGATATTTAGTGATTTTTAGCAAGAGACCGTTTGAATCTGCCTGTCTATCAATCAATCAATCAATCACTCAATCAGTCTGTCTGTCTCTCTCTCTCTCTCTCTCTCTCTCTCTCTCTCGGAAACTAAGCACAAACATATTCTGGAGAAAACAGATTATCACCAATCACTGCGTCCAAGTCGTTGAGTTATGTTACTAACAACTCATTTCCAAGATATAAAACCATATTTTAGTTTTCCTCTAATCTTTCAAAATCAAATGTTCAGGTGATACGTCCGTCTTAAAATTCAGTGTTAAGCCTTCTAATGCTTAAGCACGATTGTAGAAGGGACAGCCATTTTAATTTCTCAGGAAAAGCCACTTCCCTTTGGACTGTATTTCCTGGCATCACTTTCCATGCAGCTTCGTGCTGTATCAGTTATAAAAAAAAAAAAAAAAANAAAAAAAAAAAAAAAAGTTGCTTTGACAAAAAAACCTCAGACATGTTGTGATGGATGACGTATTGCTAGCGTGTTTAAAATCTCTACAGGTTGATTTTTATAGTGTACTGGAATGAACTGAAGCCAATGGCAGTCTGGAAGGTAGGAAAAACAATCCAAAATTTAGCGCGAATGTACTCTATTTTGGGAAATGGATGTCAGTAACGTAACATGTGCAGGTTGCATATATTGGGCTCAAACATGCACAGTCGCCGGTATGGTCCTTTAAATCCCACCAAAATATCCAGTCTGATTTAGAAATACATCTCAGAGCAGAACGTGAGTACTTACCGTATATACTCGAGTATAAGCTGATCGCATATATAAGCCGACCCCCTGATGTTGTTCCATCAATTTATTTGTTTAGCAAATTACCTGTTTTTCTGGGTATTGTCATGGTATTCCTCTGATTTTCTGAAAATAATCCATGTAGCGGTAAACATGACATTTATTTCAGCAGGTGATTATCGTAACTGACCAATCACAGCAGAGCTTACTGGCTGCCGTAAAATGTGCTGAATAAGATGTTTAGTCAGGAAATATCTAATTCTAGGGTATGATTTAAACTATTTTCCATGGGTAGTGGTAATGGGTAGAATTTCCACCTGGAAATTTCCTTCTCTGGGATCAAATCTGAACTTCTCGTGTATAAGCCGACCCCCGAGTTGTGAAGTTTGGTAATAAAAACCTGGCTTATACTCCAGTATATACGGCAGTTACTCTCCACCGATTTTTGAGTTCATACACACTGACAAAGTCGCCAGATCTCACTCCTGAACACACTCCGACTCTGATACGTCCTGCGTGTCTAACCCCGCCCCCTCCTCACCGCCGCAGTCCTGCATTTGCCACTCCAAACACTGTCCGTAGGGGAAGGAGACGACGTAGGCAGAGGAGTCCACGCAGCGCTGCGTGCTGCTGCACCACATGCACTCCATGGCCTGACTGGTGCAGTTCGTGCAGCCGGTCCGCAGCGCACACAGCGTCTTGCAGGGACGAGCGCTCTGACTCTGCGGACTCACTGAGAAACAGGAGACATCGAGATTTTACACATTATTAGATGAATTATATGTCATTGTGTTGATCTAAACCAGCATCCAAGTACTTCTTTGTCTTTCTAGCTGTTGGCAGCACAGACAGTTTAACGATCTTACTCACTCTCGTTATGATAATTAATATCTTTAATTAACACCATCTCTTTTTGTTTGTTGGTAGGAAACATAAGTCAATAAATCAATATTTCCCCTGAAAAGAAACTATGAAAGCATATCTTACAACAGTATCACATACTTTCACTTCTTTTCTAATTTAAGTGTAAAACTGATTACAGAATTAGCATTTGGCACAATTATGGAAAATGTAAATATTTTATATGGGAGTTTGTACGTTGCTGAGACCATGGTTAACCTGTAAAGCCTGACCCATGACATAATTATCAAAAAAAAAAAAATCTATTATTTTGCAATTTATTTCTTTACTGAACACTTTNTTTTTTTTTTTTTTTTTTTTTTTTGCATAGATGATTTTTGTTTTTTCCGTATCACATTTGATACATCAGTCATATATTTAACTCAACAGGATTTAAACTGGAACATTTTTTTTTAGATGGACATAATAGGCATTTTGGTCAATAACTGATCGTGTTAATGATGTAGAGTCTCAGAAAATCCTGTATCAAATGGACATAAATGGTGTTATGAAGGGCTTTTTATATGAAAGTCTCTTCTGTGTTTGGGACATCAATCACTACTTTCCTCTTGGACAAATAACAGGTAACTGATGATGACGTGGTTTATTTAGGCTGAACAGGATCTCCACGTCGTCCTTCTTACCTGCCGGTTTTTCACAGATCAGGCCGTCGGTCGGGGAGGTGCAGGGGTTTGCTTTGAGTCCGGCTACCTGAGTTCTCTCCAGGTAAGCACAGAAGCCCGAGTCGCTGGGTTCGCCAGGCAGCCAGCGCAGGCTGCTGTTGGCAAAGGGCGACGTGTCCTCCCAGCCCCAATACGACACGTTGATCTTCCTCAGGCCGACCCACGGAGACAACGTCTGCAAAGACAGAGACAGGAAACGAGACAAAAAGGTAAAGGAGTTCATACGTTACTTCAAAGTCTGTCTGTAAAGGTTTAGAATATATTTTAAAGGACCATACCGGTGACTGTGATAAACTTCAGGATAATCGTAGGTAAATATTCATTAAGACCGCTGTCATAATGAAGCTACGTTGTCTTTATAGTTTTTGTCCGTTTTATTACACAGGATGGTGTTCTGTGACACAAAAACAATCAGACGATGTTTCGTGTTTTGAATGTGACATCAACAGCAAACAATGCTTTGATTGGTCCGATGTGTTTGTGTTCGCAGGTGAAAAGCTGGAAAAATCGAGCTTGATCCGAAAAAATAAACGCCGCAATTTCATCAAGCGAACCTCCATCGTTGATGTGAAAGGCTCTGTTAACGTGAGTTTGAATAATGTTATTGACGTGCGAAATTATTTGCACGAATTATTCATCCTTAAGACTGGCAACGTTTCTATCCAAATGCTGTGCAAATGATAAGTCAACTTCTAAAAGCTTCTAAAAAGATGAAATTCACCCTAAGAGTCATAAAAACAATAAATAGTTAAACTGCAAAATGTCTGTGGCATTTTCATAATCTGATTTTCTCGCTTCTCTTTTTTCAAAATCCACATAAATACATTTCTGACACTGATTCCTGCAAACACCCATTCTGCTAAAAGATAATGTTTATAGTTTGAAACTGGATCCTAAATCAAACCATCTGTAAATGACTGTAAAAGCAGAGATTTTCACAGCGTTTATTCACTCAGCAAAGCCTTTGAAGAGGAATGATAATTACAGCAAAGCTATTCGAGCTTATTTCAGTAACCATGTTTGATTTATTGGATGACGGACTGAGCTGCACGTATTTAATGTGGGATATGAGGTTGTGGGAGCTTGTTACAGTTTAACCTGCGAGGAATCGTAAATATTTTCCCTCAGCTGCGATATATTACAAGATATAAAAACATACAAAGGATTAAACTTTGAGTTACAGCATCAGAGAAGAAAGGAAAATGCTGTGGTACACATTTAAGAATTTAACCCTACGATTATGTTGCGCATCTATTTGACCCGTTTTCACTTCTGAGTTGTGTGAAATACCACTTAACCTCTGATTATCTCCCTGAAATTTAATGACTTTTCCTCATCTGGGGTCATGACCTTACATACACAGTTTGGACAGTCTGATGTGTTGCGTAATGTTTGTCTGATTTTGTATAAAGATGATGTTGCGTCATTTTGACCAGGAGACAGTCAAGTACTCAGATCCAAAATAAACGTGTGTTTTATGTATACTGTTGTTTTATCTGGTTCTGGTTGTTTATTTGTAAATATATTATGGTAAAAAGGAGGTTTATGGGCTCAATTCTCTGCCAAACGTTTTTTGAGGTTGGAAAGAAAATTTGTATGTGCAAAATAAATTTGCATGTGCAAAACAAAGTTTTGCAAGTATATAGAAAAGATTTGTGTTTGTAAAAAGGTTTTGTGTATCTGTAGAACAGATTTGCGCTTGTAAAATTGCTCTGCATACGCGTGGACAAGATTTCTGCAAAACGCTCAAAAATCCCACAGTTTGTGTGTGACACTAAAGTTACAAACACAAAGTTTTGGCAGAACCTTTACGCCTGACCTCATGGGCCAATGAGAAGGCGATCTTGGACTATCCAATGNAGTTTTGGCAGAACCTTTACGCCTGACCTCATGGGCCAATGAGAAGGCGATCTTGGACTATCCAATGAGAAAGCAAATTCTAACTGTCCAATCACAGATCACTTCATTCAGAGTGTAACTGCGAGGGAAGTGGTTCTCGGGTTGGTCCGGCTGGCCTGCACGTTCGCTCATTCTGGCGGTAATGAACTTCCCTCGCAGTTACAGTTACACTCTGAATGAAATGATCTGTGATTGGACAGTTAGAATTTGCTTTCTGATTGGATAGTCCAAGATCACCTTCTCATTGGCCCACNCTGTGATTGGACAGTTAGAATTTGCTTTCTGATTGGATAGTCCAAGATCACCTTCTCATTGGCCCACGAGGTCAGGCGTTCCATGGTCAAGGCTGAAATCTAAAGGTGACCGTGCTTTTGCCATCAGGACCCCTCGACTTTGGACCGACCTGCCTGAGGAGATAAGGCTCGCAGACTCAGCGCCTTCTTTTAAATCTCTTCTTAAAACCCATTTTTATAGACTTGATTTTATGTGAAGTCATCCTTCTATTGTCCTTTCATTGCTGTTATTGTCTTATCTGTATTTATGTATTTGCTGTTTATTTATTTATTTATTTATTTATTCATTCATTCATTTATTAGTGTTTTATTGGCTTTTAATTTTTTATTTTCTATTTTAGTTTTTACCTATTCCCTTGTCTATCATTTGTGTGCTTGTTTTAACGGTAGCTTAACTGAACTTTACCTGAATTTTGTCCTGCTGGTGTTTTACCTGTCTGTTTGGCTTTCTGCTGTTATATTGTATTGATTTGTCTGTCAAAGCACTTTGTAAACTCTGTTTTTAAAGGTGCTATATAAATAAAATTATTAGTATTATTAATCAATAGAGAAAATGATACTGGACATGACCAGTTTGGCGGGGAGGTGTGTGTTTCGGATTGACATGAATGCATACGTTGGGTTGCTGATATGAGCTGGGCTGTACAAGTCAAATGGAGAAGCAGCAGTGGAGTGAAGAGAATGAAAGACCAATATTTCGGGTAACACCGTCTTTGCAAGAATTCCGCGTAATTTCTCAGGTGAATTCGCTTTGAAAACCGTGACACCTGATCGGTGTGAAACAGACAAACTAGCTGCAAGTTTTGCTGTTTTGAGCTGATTCTTCACGTTTGTGTTTAAGCTGTGCAGGTCAGTTTGACCCGCAACATGGATGTCATTTTTTATAACGTAATAGGAGAGTTTAAGAAGAATGTTTATGGGAGTGTGTGTGTGTGTGTGTGTGTGTGTGTGTGTGTGAACATGTGTGTGTGTTGAAAATGTTTCATAACATGGGCAGAAGAGAAATAATTGCATTTCTGATGAGAAAGTGAATTTGTGCTGAGGATATGAGGCTTCTCCGGTGGAGCAACAATGGAGAAGCTTTGGTTTCCTACGCACATAAACGCAACAAAGGTCAGCTTAATATGAAAATAACTTTATCTTCAAAAACAGGCATTTCTACCGGAGTAACAGCAGTTAAATGTTTAGTCCTGACGCTGCACTCATCAGAAAGTTTTTGTGTGTGTGTGTGTGTGTGTGTGTGTGTGTGTTCAGAAATGTCACATATCGAATGACATCCCCACTTTAAAGATTCCAGGTCAATGTGTCAAACTGTGGGGGTGTTGATCTGTCACAAACCGCAAACATGAGCCCTACCGTGTAAAAAAAAAAAAAAAAAAAAAAAAAAANAAAAAGCCTGTTTGACAAACGGCTGAAAATGAATCACCCTGAGACGCGTTAAATCACTCACATCCTGCCTGCATGTGTCAGTCAGAAGCCATCTGGATTTACTGAGACGTGATGATGAAGCTGATTTTTTTTGTTTGTAGCTTCACGGTGGTCTGAGGGAAAATATTAAAGGTAATATTCAGCTTTCAGTCATTTTCTCCTCATGTTTATAGTGGAATATAGCAGGAGTTTGGCTGACAGCGACAGAAATGCATCAAGACAAACTCAAAGGTCCTGAAAGCTTGGTCTCTGATTGGTTCTTTACTTTTGTAACACATGTAAATTTACCTGCCGACACACCTGGTTAGACACTCCCACCAAGTCTGAAGCTAGTGAGCCTGTCAGTACAGCTATATGCTTGTCAAAACTTCAATTATACACCGATTAAAGCAATAAAACCCTTTTTTTTTTTTTCCAAACAGCATGTAAGCACTATAATTAGATTGAAACTCGCATAAATCGGAGTAAATTTACTCTGAGTAACAGATGTAGATTATGTGATTATAAATCCATTCATTTGGGCAGGTAAAAGTCAAAATTGCAGCATTTCCTCACTCTTCATGCTGTGATTATAATAATGCGTCATGTACAGCAGGCTGAATCCTTTTAAAGGACCATACCAGCCATTTTGCATGTTTGAGCCTATTTTCATACATGTTACATTACTGACAATAATTTCCCAAAGGATAAAACTGTATTTCAGCTTTCCTGATATTTTGCTAAATCTCTTCATCTTTCAAAATCAAATATTCAAGTGATACACCCACCCTAAAAATCCATGTTTCTCCTGCTAATAGTTACGCAGCCTTATGAAGTCACGGTCCTTTAAATTTTTCCATAAACGCAGGTCTACTTTTGGGACTATATGAAAATATATTTCTATATTACTATAGAAACACAAATAATTGGAGAACATGAATGTAAAGAGTGTTTCACAGTTTATCATTGTTGCAAGCTAAGACTTCCTGCAACTGGCCAATGAGAACAGAGCTTTCGGGATGGAGCCTCAAACAGACAAACAGCCCTTTTTGTTACTCGGCGTGCACAGCGGTGCTGCAGAAATGGAGTGGATGTGGGGTTTTTACACACCATCAGATCCACAAATAGAACCAAAGGAGACCAGACTTTTATTCTCTTTTATTTTTCGTAAATTGCTGTTTTATTATTTGCTTTATTACCTTTAAAACTTCCTGGAAAACCTGACTAAACATCAGAAATGACCGGCTGGTTTTCAGCAACGCTGGGGGACTTACTTCACATTTCTTTTTGTATCTGAACAGACATTTAGGAGCACAGCACTCACCTTTTCCTGCAGCTGGTATTTCTGAAGCTCCTCCAGAACAAAGTTGAGCTGTTTGTCTGAGACCAGCGAGGCGATGTTTCCTCCCAGGTTCTTGCAGTAGTGCTGGGCGTTGTCATAGCTCTCTCGGCTGGCGTTGATCTTCAGGCAGGCCTCGCCGACGTGGTGCCAGCCCTCGCCGCACAGCTGGCCTGCACACGGCGACACAAACACACCCATTCAACCTGGAATTAAGCACTCTGAGCAATCAAACAAACAAATATCAGAGGCTAAACTTAAGCAAGGACAAAGATCTGATCAAAGAAATCATCCTTACACTATAAAAAAAATCTCATCTCAACAAGTCAAGCCATGTCAGGTTTATTCATAGCCCAATACCACATAGTTCAAAGTTATAGGCCCACACATCAACGGTTCCTGACCAAACTAAACTCTCTAAGAAGATGAGGAAAAACTCCCTTAAAAAAAACCTTATTACATCTTAATATAAAACCAGAAATCTCTGTCTGTGGCACCAACATCTCTACAACCCGGCACTGTATGAAGTATGAAGTTGAAATTCGGCAGGTTTATTGCTCAGAACCCAAAGACATGCAGCATCATGTGTGAAGTTGTTTGGATGAACGGTTCTCAAATAGAGTTGTGCTGGTAAAAAGTAGTCCGCGTGGAAGGATACACTCCAGGTGCAGCAACATATGCTCCGGTCCAGTGCCACGGTCTCAACCTGACCCCATACAGCCAAAGCTAGCTCATGAGGACGTGCAGAACAAAATTACGGCAGGCTGCGGCGCACACCATGAAGTCTGGTGTTGTACCGAAATCTGCATCCCCACTGTAAATAATTCTCTGAAAATGAAGGAATGAAACCAAGTTCAGAACTCACATTTGGGGCTGTTTGGATGTGACTGGGTGAGTTTGGTGCATGTTACCCTCCTCAGGGCTGGGAAGGGATGGGATACATTTTTCTGCAAGCTGAGATTTGCTCCCCACTGTAAATAACTTTGTGGAGATGAAGGAATGAAATGACGTTAAAAACTCATATTTGGGGTTATTTTTGTGAGGCAGGGTGAGTTTGGTGAATGTAACCCTCAGGACCAGGAAAGGAGGGGATGCATTTTTCACCAAAAATAACAAATAAATTAGAATGGAAGACTGAATCCCTGCTGCCCAATAGACTTACTGTAGGTATTAATGTTATCATAATCAGTGTTTGATAAAAGTTATTCAAAGGAATAAATATTGTCTTGGATTACATACAGTATATGATGCATTGTCATGCAATTCTCGGCAGGGATGCAGTTTTCAGCACAACACCGGCCCGTTCCCAACAGGCACGTTATGAGCGGACGCTGCACTAGTAAGGAAAAATGGAAGAAACCTCAGGAGAGGTGATTCTCTCTCTTCAAACGGCCAGGTGAGACATAACTACAGGACAAATTACAGACATAAAAACATGAGACATTAAAACATATATGAGAGATCTAAAACAGCAAACAAGAAGAAAATCATGTAAATATAAAAACGCAAATATAAGAAACAGAATAAAAGAGCTCACAGGCAGAGAGAGAGAGAGGATTTATGTTTTTAGGAAACAGTAAGAAGGTACTTAAAATGCAAATATGATTGACTGATGGTGTTTCTAGGTCGTGCTTAGCTGATGTGGTTTATATTGCTTAATTATTCATGATGTAACAGGAGATCTTACATCCAGTGATGATTTTATAGATACTCATTTCTATTCTTATTTGTATTATTATTATGCTACTGTCAGATTGCTTCTTTTGAATGTTTTAGTTCTATTTTGCTTATTAATTTCTGTGGTCCAGATTAGCGACCGCTGAGGCGGAGCTAATGGGAACCCATAAACAATAAAGACAATAAAAGAGAGAGATACAATAAGTTATTTTTGTCATATTTCCAACACAAATCAGCATCACTATTTTTATAAAAATCAGGTTTAGCAATTCTAACAAGACAGAATCAAAAAAAAAAAAAAAAAAAAATCAAGAAAATGCATTTTGTAAAGAGGATTAAATAATTTTGCTGTAATGCAGATTGTTTTTCACTGTTACTAGATTACTTTCATGAAATAATTTCTGCACTTTCAAAATAAAATACATCAAAATAAAAATTCTCTCCTAAGTAAACCAACAGATGTAAACTAAAACTTTGATGCCCAGACCGGCTTTCTGTAAAAGTGTTTAGGAACAGGAATCCATTGTTGATCGGCAGACCAAAAAAACAGCGATCAGAGCGTTCCCTGGACTTTATAGAAGCCGAGGAGAAGTGAACAAAGGCAGTAAGATGGGCAAACACTCGTATGAAAACTGCGGCTCATTCTTATCTTGGTAGCTTCTTGTGGGACGATAATAGCAGAGAGGCCATTCAATTAGCCAGGGATGAAAGAGAAGAAGAAGAAGAAGTCATTCTGCCTCCGCCGAGCGGCTCTGTTTATTCTGGACTGCAGGACTGATTACATTCACGGCAGCATAATGGCTTCCATCGCTAACCTTTTCATCACACAGAAAAGAAAATACCTTCTTTCTTTATTTGCTTTCCTCTGCAATAACGGCCCGTTTAGGCAACGATTGGCCCAAACAAGAGCAGAGAGGAACGCGGCAGAGAATGAGGGAAAAATAAATAGACAGATTAGGTTACGATCTCTGTGTAAAAGCAGAGATAAACATGTCAGGCCATTTACAGTAATTGGTCATAACATGGTGTCTAAGGGAAAGGCCAAGAATGTAATGGAGGTGCAGCTAGTTTCCATTACATCAGTTCATCTGAGCCACAACCAGTTCCCAGATGCATTTCTGTCATAAAATACAGAAGCTCTGTTCGTTCGTGCGACACAAACAGCAAAAACACACAGATTCCTCTTTCTGCTTTGTTCTGTTCTGTCAGTATTGTCTGAAAGGAAAGTATTGTCTGAAAGGTATTGCCTCAGAGGAAGACCTGAGGAAGTTTGGTGTGGTTGACCCTTTCTTCATGCTATTATCTTAGTTTGATCCTCAACACAGTTGAATTGGTGGAGGATTAAACTGAAAATAATGGGCGCTTCCTTGTTTTTTGGGTTTTTTTTAATATTTCACAGTCAGTCATAATATGAGCCATCAGACTGAAATTTACACGATTTCTTCCTCAGAGAGAAAAAACTTCAAACATCAAGAAGCTAAAACGATAAGGAGTTCATGAAATTAAAAAAACACAGAATGAGGAATAAAGTAAAGTGCCACACAGACAGGAGTGCACGTAAGCAGTACGCACACACGTTAATGCTTATTCACATACCGAGAGAGAGAGAGAGATTGTGTTTCTGTCTCTTCTGTCTGTCTCTGTGTCTTTGGGTGATAAATGCTAATAACGCCCGTAATAAAATTAATTGAATTTCCTTTGAAATTTCGTGACGTCTGAGCGTGTTCAGCCGTTCTGAGCAGATTACCGTGAGCGTAAAGGAGAGACACCTGCTGCAGGTAGAGAACCATGACCCGCTCCTACCTGCAGCAACGCAAAAAAAACAGCAAAAAAACAACAAAAAACATGTGCCAGGAAATAACCCTGCCCCCTTCCCTCCAAATTCACAATTACTGTAATAGCATCGTGACTCACTCCTTCTTGCTTAATAATAATAATAATAATAATAATAATTTTTGATTCACTAGTGTGCGTTCAAAACGTGCGTTTTCGAAACGGGCCAGACTTTATGGTGCCGCAGCCTGCCATAATTTAGTATTGCACGTCCTGTGAGCTAGCTTTGTTTGCTGTACGGGGTCGGGTTGAGACCGTGCCACTGGACCGGAGTGTATCCTGCCGCACGGACTACTTTTTACTGGCACAGCTCAATTCTGAGAACCGCTCATCCAAACAGCTTCACGTGTGATGCTGCACATCTTTGGGTCCTGAGCAATCAACCTGCTGAATTTCAGCTTCATACGACGCCGGGTTCCAGAGATGTTGGTGCCACAGACAGATTTCTGTCTTTATAGACAGATTTATGGGGTCCTTGAGGCAGATCTGCTTGAGAACCACAGTCCAGGACACGATAACCCAACGCTTCAAAACCTTTTTTACCTCACTTGAACTCACCAACAGAGCTGATTAAATTCTGGTTAACATAAAGGCAGAGGATGACAAACGGGGCAAACGCAGCACCAACCTCTGCTCAAAGCGAGCGTAAACCCACGACTCAAAGCAGAACTGCTCCAACGCCGCACGGCACGGGACGATTGGTGGATTCAAACAGCAGGAGCGTTTCGTTTTGCCTTCGGTCAGGACAGTCAAAGCGAGAGCAGCGATGGCTGAGGGCTCCAACGCAGCAGACGACTCAGTTTGTTAGGATCCGTATTCACAACGTGGAGCAAACACTCCTAATTGGCCTACTTCCCTTTGTAGCGGTGTGTATTTGTGGACTTATTTAGAGCGTGTGTGTGCTAATCTTATCTGCATACACTGTGCAGATGAGTGTTGCATTGTGTTGTTCGTGCAACACAACAAAGCCCTTTGAGCACTTCGTGCAGAGGGAAAGTTCAGAGATGAAGCAGAGAAGCACGGAGATTCGTCCAGATTAATAATGGATCAATCACACACCTAAAACAAGCAGGTACACCAGTGTGTGTGCCTGTTTATGTAAGTGTGAGTCTCTGTGTGTGCTTGTGTGAAGCTGTACATCCAAGCCAAGCATATATTTTATTTTTTCCTGCATATTTGCTTCAATTAGCAAATATTTTCCTTGGTTTTCCTCTTCGGATATCAGTAGAATAATACGTGTTACACAAAGGAAATATCCTCAACGCTCTGTGAGCGATTCATAAAACACAGTGCCAGATTTAGCGTGTTGATATCAGCAAATATCGTTACGCAACCATGTTCTGTCATTCATAAATACTCGACATTAATACAGTATTTCCTTATTTACATGTCATAAAACACACCAGGCCAGATTCATAAACCGCATGATTTACCTCATCGCTATTCGCAAATATGGCGCAACCACGTTCCCTCATTCATAAACGCCTGTTAGCGACGTATGTTAGCGCTAGCCTTAAAGAGGCGTTACTGTGATATTTCCTTATTTACACATGGTGGTAGCTATTCATAAAACAAACCCACACGCTAAACACGCTCAGTTGATCAGTCAGTTTTTTTTAAATGGAGAGTTTTGATCTGATTTCACCACATTCTAGTGGCACCGAGCCTCTTCCTCTGCATGCGAAACACACACTCAGCTTTCTGTACCTCCTGTCTTACAGTGCGTGTGTGTGTGTGTGTGTGTGTGTGTGTGTGTGTGTGTGTGTGNTGTGTGTGTGTGTTCTCACCGGGCAGAGCTTGACACTCCTGCTGCTGTGCGTCCCACTGACAGTTTACGTTTAGGGAGCAGCTCCTGCAGTTTGCCAGTCTGAAGCATTCCTGCTCCTCTCTGAGCTTACACCTGGACGACTCACGCACCGACTTCACACACAAACGCACACGCATGCACACAGAAACACGGGAAGCATTTTCAGCCCAGTCATACTTTATCATCAGTTTGATAAATGTTAAAACAAATCAATACAAACAGCAAAGCATGATGGCTGAGTGAATCAGCAGAACAGCGGCGCTAATCGATACGAGGCCGCGTTTTTCTGATGGACTTTTCCTTATTAAAGTCGTTTTTTACTGCGTATGACTTGTGCAGCTCATTTACACCACAACAAAGCCAAACGTTACATCTTTAGCTCTTTGTCTTCTGGCAAACAAACAAACTAAACCGTCTCATCAGAACAGGAAGGTATGAAACCAAAGATGTGGTTAGAAAGTCTGTTAAAGGACCATAATGGTGATTTTTGTATGTTTAAAGGACCATACCATACATTTGCACGTTTGAGCCAGATATATTCAATTTTCATACATGTAACATTACTGACAATCATTTCCCAAAGCAACAATAGACCTCCCGTCCTTTAAGAAGAAAAACAAACAATAACAAAAGGATAACAGCTAAACTAACATAAAGTAGGAAAAAAAAAGCACAACAAACAGCAAAAACCTATCCAATCAGTAGACAATGATCCAATAAAAACAAAGAAATACATTAAAAAAAAACAATTTTGATATATATATAAAAACAATTTTTATAGTGTGTGTTCATACTGGAATGAACTGAAACCAGTGTTAGTCTGGAAGGTAGGAAAAACAATTCTAAAATATCTGCTCTAGTAATATGTTTTGGAAAACGGTTATCAGTAACATAACATGTATGCAGATTATATATATTGGGCTCAAACATGAAAAACCACTGGTATGGTTATTTAACCTTAAAACTAGAAAAAAGCGGCTCTGACCTCTGACCCTTATGCACCCCAACCTGCACCCTAAGGCCGGGATTTTAACTACGCAGATGCCTCTTCACAAACATACTACCGCAGCCGTGTTGCTTACGACCTTTCACCCTGTCCACACTAATATGGATATTTTACAAAACGCATATTTTCCTCTGTGTTTTGGCCTCTCATCANCCCTGTCCACACTAATATGGATATTTTACAAAACGCATATTTTCCTCTGTGTTTTGGCCTCTCATCAACACAAAAACGGAGATTTTTTTAAAAATGGCTTCTGAAGTGCAGATTTCTAAAAACTCTGCTTTCTGTGTATCCATATGGACGTCTAAAACGGAGCGTTTGGAAAGCGATGACGTGAGAACTAAACTCGTGCATGCTAACTGTTGCTTTGTGCAATGAGCATGCCCAGAAACAATAACAATGGCGGCGACCGTGTAGCGGTTTCTTTACGTTTGGTTAGCAATAGCAGTCGCAAGTTTACAGGTTAACTTGGTGTTGCTGCAGCACTTTACCAGCAGACAACGGCGTCTGAAGCTGCTGCGTCAAGATTACTAGGTTCACGGCGTCCGCTGGTTAAAGTCCACCAGAAACGACGGTTTTGGATCAGGCCGGGTCAATGGCCGCCAACAGAAATACGTTAAATACGCATGAAGACATTCTTCTCTGTTATTGATACGACCCAGCGTGCATTTGTAGCCATTTGAGCGTCTCGTGCAGACGGAGATATTTTGTAAAACGACGCTTGTGTGGATATAATTTTTTTTTTTAAACGGTGGAGGAAAATATCCGTTTAAAAACATACCTGTATTAGTGGACTAGGCCTTTGTCAGTCTGGAAGATTACACGTTGTTTCCCGTGTTGCTGACGTGACAAAAGTTGACATTACCGCCCCCACGATTTTTTTTCAGGTACTGCATCTTACACATCATTCGTTTTTGATGACGTGCACAATGCAGGACGGTTCGCAGACATACGCGTAGTCAGCATGTACGGATAATTCTGGCCTGACAGGAAGTGTGAGCGTCAGATTATACACACATTTCCTCTCCTCCTGGCTCCGTGTTTCCACAAGCTCAGCTGATGTTCAGACAACATGGATGGAGGCGGAGACAGAGACAGAGCGCCACCGTGCTGCTGGGCCAGCTCCAGAGTCAGCTACACACACACACACACACACACACACACACAGATAAGACAGGTACACAAACAAACAAAAGCAAGATGCAGATAAGCATACAAAGACAGAAAAAAGCAGAATTGGTGGTGAAGAGAGAAAGAACAAGGGAAAGAGAAAGAGAGAGAGACAGAGACAGAGATATATATATATATATATATATATATATCTATAAGGAGAGAGAGAGAGAGAGACAAGAGAGAGAGTGAGAGACAGACAGGAGAGAGACAGACAGAGAGGGAGAGAGAGAGAGAGAGAGGAGAGAGGGACAAAGAGAAACAGAAAAACAGAGAGACAGAGAGAGACAAAGAGAGAGACAGACAGACAGATAGAGAGAGAGAGAGAGATAGAGTGAGACAGACAGAGAGGAGAGAGAGACAGAGACAGAGAGAGGAGAGAGACAAAGAAATAGAAAAACAGAGAGAGACAGAGAGAGACACAGAGAGAGAGAGAGAGACAGAGACAGACAGACAGATAGAGAGACAGACAGAGACAGATAGAGAGAACAATGAGCAAAGCAGAGGACAAACAATCATTAAGCTAAAGGTTATTATAAATCTCATCACAGCTTGAGTTACATCTTTTGAACGTGATCTTTCTGACATGCTTGAGAGGACAGACGTCACGCTGATGAAAGGACAGACTGTCGTAATCTGATTCCGCTTTGTGTGCAGTCCAAAGCTTTTTGTGGCAGATCATGAGGAACGTGTTTAATTCCAGATTTCCAATAAATCAACAAATTAACGCTTTGTAATTCTGGATTTGATTCATAAAGGAGAAAAGGAATTAGCACTTAAATAACTTGATGTGTCCAACACTTTTTTTTTAATCGTTACTTTTCGTGGCAGCCTGTAGGGGGCACTAGCAGGGNTTTTTTTTTTTTTTTTTAAATTTCGTGCGCCCCCTACAGGCCATGAAAACTCACCACAGTACAGTTGCTCAATGCCGAAATGCACTTCCTGTCCTCACACCACTGACAGCCGAGTGTGTTTGCAGTGCAGCTCGCACAGTCTGAGAACCGAAAACACTGCTCGTCTGTACTGTCTGCAGGAGGACACACACACACACACACAGCCATAAATATACACATTCAGTTAAAATTCTGCATACATGAATAAAGTTCTGTTACAGTCTGGTACTTATTAGCTCACTGGCAAACAAAGTGGAACAGAGCCGTGATTCATATTATTACTTAAAACTGATTATTGCAAGAATGTTAAAGGACCATACCACCTATTTTGCATGTTTGAACCTAATATATTCAATATTCATACATGTTACGTAACTGAGAATCATTTCCCAAAGAATAAAACCATATTTCATCTTTCCTGATATTTTATAAAATCTCTTAATCTTTCAAATATTCAAGTGATACACCCACCTTAAAAATCCATGTTTCTCCTGCTAATAGTTACACAGCCTTATGAAGTCACGGTCCTTTAAATTTTTCCATAAACACAGGTCTTCTTTTGGGACTATATTCCCCGGTGGAGGCATACATTCACTCCACGCTTTTTATTGAGCTTAAACACTAAAATTACATAACTTCTAAAAAAACCTGAATACACGTCTTGTTGGTGATGATGGATTACCTATCCCAAGAACGTTTACAGTATCAACAAGTTGATTTTAATAGCAGAATGAACTGAAACCAATGGAGGTCTGGAAGGTAGGAAAAACATTTTTAATTCACCGTTCTAGTAGTATGCTTTGGGAAATGATTGTCAGTAATGTTATGTGTATGAAAAATTTAATATATTAGGCTCAAACATGCAAAATAGATGGTATGGTCCTTTAACTGTCTCACATATGGCACACATTTGTTGTAATTCAGGAAAAGAAATCACAGTAACTAAGGGAATTACCCTTATTCCCACGCTAAATCTGGCAGTTTTTTTATGAATTACCCCCCGATAGCTTTTACATGTTTGAACAAAATAAAATAAAAAGACTGTTAAAAAAAGAAAGAGAAAACAGAACAGAAATGAGAGAGAAAAATGAGAGAAGAGGATGAAAACCCCACATTAAAACCACGCTGGTCAACCAGACCCCAGCTGTTACTCCAAACTGAGCCAAAACTTCATTAAGCTAAATAAATCATCAAAAGGCTTTTTTTTTTTTTAAAGTTGCTTCTCTGTAACAGGAAAGAGCTCGTTCAGTGACAAATGTAAGCTCGTTGAGGTTTTTAGATTGACAGAATTATGTTAGCAGACTTTCAGGCTGCATTTTGTACTCGGCATTGTTATTTTTTGTATATTTTGTGATCAATTACAATCTGGCTTGATATATTTTTGAATCACAAGTCCTTTTATTTACACCACAGCCATGAAAATTCTCCCCATTAGGACAAACCTACCATCTACACAAATGTACAGATAGCATGATGTGATATCACATATACCATACTGTATAACACATAAACATCATATATCACACAGACATGTAGAAGAGATAAGACATTAACCCGCTACATGCTAATCTGTCATGCTAGCTGTCATGATTTGATAGTTGTTGATGGAACATCCACCTGTACCGGGCGCTATTTTTAGCAGCGCAGCAGCCATTATGGTTCTCTCTCACACACACACACACACACACACACACACACACACACCCACACAACGGAGGAGGAGGAGGGCTCAAACCAATCCTAATTACTTCAGAATGAGGTAATTGTTGCGGCTCTGACCTTCTGTTCCCATAGAACAGATTACAGAATGCAAACAAACTTCAGAAGCCAAATAATTTAGAGTAATTATGATTCTCGTGAAAAAAAAATGGCAGTTTGGAAGCAAGAAAGAAAGAAAAAAAAGGAAAAATGGTAGAAAGGAAGAATGCATAGATGGATGGATGGATGGATGGATGGATGGATGGAAGGAAGGAAAATATGACAGAATGGACCAAAATAAGTAGGGTAAGTATTGGATAAGTAGGATGAAAAGGAAAAAAACTGAAGATGGAAGGATGAAAGGCAGAAAGGAAGCAGAGCAGAATGAAAGAAAATGTGGTAAGAAGGAAGGAAGGAAGTAAGGATAGAGGAAAGAAAAAAATTACACATCCAGTGTACTTTTACTTAATACACATCCTATTTTAGTAAATATTTTTGTCAATGCAGCAACATTATAATAACCAGATTTGAGAAATTTTAGCTAAAATATTTTCTTGTAAAACAACAACTATCAGATGTTATCAAAAAATATTTTAACCTTCAAATATCGATATTTGTATCGGCCTTGGAAATCCAGCGTTAGTCAGGACTCGACGTCACGTACCAGTTTTTTGTGGGCAGAAAGGAGCAGGAAGCTCGGGTTCAGGTGTCTGAGGCTCCCAGGAGACGCAGCCACTTTTCAGCCAGCGGCAGCGAAGGCCTGGACCAGCGCCGCCGCACAGGGCGGGGCCAGAAAACGCCCGACAGGACGGAGGGGTGTAGGTCAGCACGTCGTTCAGGAGGAGCCCCGAAAATCCTCCGAAGATGTACATGGAGCTGGAAAAACGTTAAAGGAGGTGCAGAAAGAGCCATGCTGAATTATCGGAGCGAGAGAAGAGAGATAAAAATATTACAGAAGATAAAAAAGATACTGAGAGATTCTGTTGTTTGAAGACTTTCTGAAGAAATATTACGACAGCAGAACCTTTTGAATATAAACTTTGACCTCAGAGGAATAAAAGAAACAGATGAATTTTTGATGTTCAAAGCTGACATTTTTGTGCTCTAAACTGATTTTTTGGTGGGTAAATGGTGTTAAAGGGTCAGAAACATATTTCAAAGTTCAACAATAAGTCACACATCAAACAATGGATTATTCTGCAGCAAACTTCCGATGCCTTCTAAATTCTCAGCCTGCTCTTTCTGTTTTTTCTTTATTTTAATGGAAATGTCCTAAAAATGCAGCAATGATGCATCAAATTGATGATGAAATTTTAATTTCTTACAGCATTACTACGGCTAAAAAAAATCATCTTTCCTCATTAATTCTGAATCTGTGTGCTCTGTTGCTAGCCATAACAACCAGCTAGTTATAACAATAATTAGCTTCATGCAAAAGGTAGAAAAATTGTTAACAAGCTAGCTTCAGGTAGCAGCCAGCATGGTTGATAAACATGCTAGCATCAGGTAGCTAGCAAGGTTGTTAACAACCTAGCTTCAGGTAGCGGCTAGCAAGGTTGTTAAGCTAGCATTTAGGCAGCAGTTAGCAGAGTTGTTACTCGTGGCTACAGCTCCATATTGTAGAATGGCCTTGGGTTGTCAGTTGTTTGTGACAACTAATACAAGTGATTGCTAACCAGCTAGCATGGTATACAGGTATGAGCAGAGTAGTGTTGTGTGTGTGGAGAAGCAGGCACTGGCTCTGGGACGCTGGATCACACTGTTGAGCTTTCTTTGCGTTTTGAGCCAAAATCATCAAAACACCAGTTATTGATAAGGTGCTAACTGATGCTAACGCTTTTATTTACGTGTAGAAGTCATGTGGCCTTAATTTGCACTGCCATACAAGACAGTAGAGTTAGCCACATTTAGCTTAGCCCAAGCAGATACAATGTGGGATATATGATTGATGAATCATTTATATATCTGCTCTCTACTTGGGAAGACTAGGGTTCACAGACAAGATGTAGGTGCAGAAGATCCAGAGGTTAGGACATAAAATTATGTTTCCTACGACTCAGTTCAGCAGTTTTATGGCGGCGGGCCTGATGATAGACGAGGACGCCATTTAACATCAACTCCAGGCTTCCATAGCAACGCTCACCCAACTTACTGCACGTACTGTAGCATCGTATGTGTTGATAAATGTTGTTGAACATTATTTCAAATTACTGCAAAATCCTTTATCAAATTCCACTGTACATCTGTCCGGTTGCTGATGAAGTTAAGAATAATAAATTACCACAAAAGAATTAAGGTACATCAACAACAGCTGCTTCTTTCTATGTGAATTCTCCCAAGCCAACAAAACAGCAGAATTCAAAAACCACATTCAGATTACTTTAGAAACCACAACACCAGACTGCAGCAATTTAATTAAACTTTTCTGAGTGAATGTGACTACGAGATACACACTTAACCCTGAAGTACAAGACAAAAGAAAACTGCACCGAAAGAAATGTGTTGCATGAATGGAGGAAGAGATGTTGCATACATACAGTATACATAGAGAGGTATAAGAAGTAGAAGCTGGAAAACATCAACTTAGACAGAAATAAAGCTGGAGAAGATGCAGCAAAGGTTTCTAAACACAGAGCCTGAGAGAAAGCAGCAGAGGTGTGATGAGAGAAATGTAAACTAAAACCAAATATAACACTGAGATAAACAGAAAGAGCCATAAAACAATCCACCAAACAAAAGGGAAAGACAGACAAAAAGTAGATCTGGATTTAGTGCTTCCAAAACTTAGAGAACACTTCAGCGTGACGTCGAGAAAGTGTAAAAATGTACCAAGGAATAATGCAGAGTGCATGGCTGGTCTTCATTTGCATAGCATTAATTGGGCAGGAAGGTAGCAAACTGAATAATGCACCAAAAGTTTAAGTCTTTATGTTAGAAAGTACCCTGCTGAAGTGTCCTTGAGCAAGACAATCAATCTCTAGCAGATTCAGGGAGCAGTCCAGGAGGAGACCCTGTACATGACTAATGTATATTTTGGGTGGGGGTGNTAGGACTCACCCGTTGCTAACCACAGCCGAGTGTCCAAAACGGTTGATGTCCTGGTGGAGTCTGGGCCTGGGAAGGACAGTCCACTCATCACATGCTGAGGAGGAACAAACACATCTTAAATACAGATTTTTCTGTAAAGGAATAGTCTGACTTTTATTTATTTATTTTTTCGGGGAAAGATGCTTGTTTGTCTTATCGGCAGTAAGACAAAAAGATCAATGCTAGTTTAACTTCTGTGGTTCTAATAATAATATGGCAGTGTTTTCCATAGATAGGCTCTACTTGGGCGGCCCGCCCAGGTAGACACAGTGAGAAGACGAACTGCAACATGTATATTTCTATTTTTGTATATGTATATTTCTACTTGAGAGAATAGAATGCGATCAGGTTTTTATGGGGGGGGGTTAGGGTTACACGTCATGCCTGCCTACCGCCACAAGTAAATTTTCAACCTGTGGGAAACACTGTATGATCATGCTAGGATATGTGTTTAGCCTAGCTAGAATGTGTTTTGCCTTGCTAGAATATGTTTGGCCTAGCTAGAAGTTTAGCTTAACTAGAATGTGTTTAGCCTAGCTACAATATGTTTAGCTTAGCTAGAATATGTTTAACCTAGCTAGAATGTTTAGCTTAGCTAGGATATGTTTAGCCTAGCTAGAATATGTTTAACCTAGCTAGACTATGGTTAGCCTAGCTAGAATATGTTTAGCGTAGCTTTGCACAAAGCCTAGTAGCAGGAAGATAAAACTAGGTGCTTTTGCCATAACAAAAAGAAATTATACCTTTTTCATCAGCTTTAAATATATAAACCAATAATTCAAGAGTAACTTGAATTATTGGTTTATATTTTTAATTAATATATAACATATTATATGCTAATATATAATATATGGGTAACTGATAGAAACTGAAGTTTGTACTGTATGTAAGCAAATTTTGTAAAGCAACAGGTACAAGCGATCAAATGTCAATTTTTTCTTCATATGTGGCAGATATCAGATATGCATCGTAACCATGTAAACAGTAAAAAAAAAAAAAAAAAAAANAAAAAAAAAAAAAAAAAAAGAAGAAGAAGAACATGTAGAATTAGATATTCTCAGATCCATTTTAGGACACGATTGTGTATGGAAATAAATCAGGTACATATTGGGATATCTGCCAATGTGTATGTCATCTAAACACACAGACCAGAATTTTATTGCCATTCCGACTTGCATGTCATAAAATGTGATAATATTCTACTTTGTCCACATACAGATACTGTAGCAGCCATCATTGCTGCACATACCCAAGCTGCAGCAAATGCTCTAATCCTTCTACTCCACCTAAACATATAATTAAGTCGTTATAGAGCTTTAAGGATGCTTTGGGAAGGAATAGCTTGCAAAATGAGTCTCATTTACTCTCATTTATGTTAATTTTAGTGTTTTATTTACCTCTATCCATCTCCAGTTAAACTGTCACCCTCTGTCAGGAAGGAGCTCCTCCAAGCTTTTCATGAGCATCAGTTATTGCATGAAATCGATGGATGAATGAACAGAAGAATAAAGACATAAATAGAGGAAACCTCCTCCACCTAATCTCATAATGGAGGTTATTATCCTAACCTTTTCACATCAAATTATGGTGATGTGGATAAGATCGGGAAAATAATCTGGGAGAAGAGTTCATAAAACTTTTCATACCGCTGCAAATTACCTCAACTCTCTCTCTCTCTCTCTCTCTCTCTCTCTCTCATTATAGGAGCTATCATCTCTGTGTATTTTACTATTTGGATTTTACAACTCTGATGTTTTAATAACCCCTTCATGCTCCTGTTATATTAATATGACAATGACTGTGTATATGTGAGAGAGAGAAAGAGAGAGGGAGGGGGGGAGAGAGAGCGAGAGAGAGAGAGAGAGCACATTTGCATGGGTGTAAATGTGCCATTTAGCCAGATGAGCTCTCCCTGAACGTAAACGGTGAGCCAGCGAGTTGGGAACTCAGTGAAGTCAGGTTGCTAACGACCTCGTTAAGCTGTGTGCTAATTGGAAGAGCTTGTTTAAGAGCGAGGGATGCAGCAGATGACACGGTATGAGGATGGGGAGCAGGGAGGGTTTCATAACTCGCATGGATTAAAGGTCAGACATACTTGACATGCCAAACAGAGTGACACTGATATGATCAAGCAGAACAGAAACAAGGGAGTATTTCAGTCAGTAACACAATTTTGTTCCCTGATTTGAGCCTTATCCTAATCCTAATTTTATTATCTATAACCTAAAACAAGTCACTGGTTGATCTTCTTTGGGACAATATACAACGAAGGGAACTAAGGAAACCAAAAACATTAAAGTCATATTAAGTAGTTTTTGACTCCAAACAAGTCGTCAAATACGCAGTTCCTAACTTAGATTTGGCTGATGAAGTTCTCCAGACTAAAGTCTGCTTGTTTCCGCATCCAGCAGATACAGAGCCACATGAGCATCTCACTGGAATCATGTCATCTCAGAATGCCAGATCAATTTTCACTGTTAGTTCTGGTTTGGTCCATCTCCTCCTTAGAAAACGTATCTGTCTTTAGCTCAATCTGCTTTTACATCGTGTCTGAGCTCGTTTACTGGAAACAGCTGTCAGTGTTTTTAACATGGAGGGTTGATGAGAGCTGTTAGGCTGACGTAAGCTCCAGAGGCACCAAAAGCTCTGTGAATTGTACGAAATTGACATTCCAAGTGTAGTGATGTAGAAAATTCAACAGACTGTCAACTCGTCCCCAAAAAGAGTGAACCAAGTTTATCTGTAAAGCCCAATATTCAATATTATATACATTTCAAAAGGCTTTACAGGCCTATACATCATTGGTTCTAAACCCAGCCCAAGCTCTCTAAGAAGACAAGGAAACGTCTTAAAAAACTTTATCATATAGCGAAATGAAACATTACTTCTCCTCAAATGGCCACAAAAACATTTTAACATTACAGGAAGATATAAAATACTAATTAAGATTATTTCAAATCCGCAGAGATGTTGTCAAAATGAAATCAGAGTCAATCAGATGGCAGAAAAGCCTTTAGCTGGAAACAGTTTGGCACATATCAGCTCAGGAGAATTTTTTTTGGATTCATATCAAACTGGAACAAACATTCCTTCTGTATCATTGGTAAAAGTGTGACAAGCTGGAAGGAGATTATATCCAGAAAGAAAGTACTGCAGCACCGTTGAGTCAGAGCTCTACGCTCGACTCAGAACTTATCAGTCTACCCTCAAAGGTCACGTTTAGTAAATGTATGTTTTGCATCTCCTCTCCTCAAGCTCAGCTTTCAGACTAAACAGGCACAAAGGAGCTGTTTTATGAAAAGTCTGTGACTACCTCTGCCGTTTGAATTATTTCTTAATTTAATTTTTAATTTAAACACCGTTTTACCAGCAGCTCTACAGGCTCGGCTGACATGCTGACAACAACTTCATTCATTTCCTCACCTTTACCTGGAGGTTGGATTCTGGGCTCTATTAACAGATCTGACACCTATACTGATGTTTTATCAGCTACACTTTACAATAAGCCGTAAGATCCTGCATCAAACTGGCACCTCTGGTTTGTGTCGTCTCTCAGCAGGTAACCGCTGGTCGCAGTTCCTCCTGTTGCTACGCAAAAACATGTGGCACTTTTTGCTAAAGTTTAAATATTTTTCCCACTTCTGGCACTTGGCACTCTGAGCACTAAAATAAGCTGCTGGAAACTGCACAGCTGCATCCNCCCCCCCCGAAAATAGTCCCAGTTAGTCTGCAGAGACAAAGAAACTAACTGCTGTACCTCCGATTTCCAACCATGTTTGAAGTTATACACAGCTGATGCAACATTATATCAAACCCAGTGTGGGAGTTAGTGTATAATTTAGTCAATTTATAATTAGTTCCAATGCAGAGTTAGGATACAACTAAAAATTTATGCCTACCCTCTGACAGGAGTCATTTCTTAGTCATTATAATTAAGAAATAAATAACTAATTTGTTATTAACGGTCATGAGTATATTTTTAATATTTAGATTCTTTTTAAATTATTACAAGTTTCTCAATTTTCGATTTGTCAGTGCAAATTCATTTGTCCTTTAAAGGCGATATATTACACAGATTTCAACGTTCTCAGATTCATTTATGATCTATTTTGAAACCTTTGCAATGCTTTAATGTCACTGATTCGCTTTTGCTCCCCCTGCTGCAGCACTACCGGGCATACTGTGTGAAAATACTAAACTTTCAGGGAAGTTTGGGACCAAGAGTAGTACTTTGCTACCAAAAAAGTTCTGCTTCTCAATCTGTGGAACCAAGCTGCCATCTAGCCAACAACCCCACATTTCCAGCTTGTTTGGGACCGTTGTGTGACCTAACGGAAGTTAGAGCGGAAGTGAAATCAGTGAAAAGCAAAATGCTGGACCACGTTTATCTGCAAGCTTTTATCGTCTTAGTAAAAGTATTTACAATCCAACGGAGTTACATGAGCCAACTATGGATGTTACGCAGCCCACTGAAAACACTTCAAATTAGGGCTGGGTGATAAATTTAAAGATTATTATTTTTTTTTTTTTTT